>CAUYSK010072431.1:0-16030 GCA_963575035.1 Avahi laniger | reverse complement strand
CCAGATTTAGTCCCGGAGATTGGCCCTGAGCCCCAGGGGACAGATGAAGACCTCTGAATTCCCATGCAGCCTGACATCACTTTAAAGACTTGGCAACATCGGGCCAGATGTCCTCATTTTTGGTTTAGAAGAGTTAGTGCTGTCTTTGCGGGTGCTTGTGCCCCGGCAGACGCTTTGCATGTGCGTCATCTCCTCTGATCCCACGGTGACCCCCACGGGGAGGGCAGCACGTCCACTTTGCAGCGGAGGATGGGACTTGCTTGACCCATTGGGTCCAAGTCCGGGCCTGCCTCTGGATCCCAGGCTGCCCCTGCCGCACAGGGAGCGTTTGGTCCCCCACCCTCTCCCCACCACCCCCAGCCTTCCGGACCCTGGGACCCCAGGCCGGCCACTGGGTCTGTGTGCGCCTGCACCCGGGGAGGGTGTGGGCACGGTCAGGGCCTGGGGCTCCTCTTCTCACTGTGACCGCAGCCACTGCTTTTACGGGTCATTCGTCTTGTAGATCATTAGCTCCCCTGACTTGGGAAGAATTTAGGTTATTAAGCACCTGTATGTGACCGGGTTGGGAAGAAGCTTCTGGGTCCGTCTTTCTGCTGTAGGGAAGGCAGGCTGGAAGTGCCTGCCTTGTTCCACCAGGGCCGCTTCCCCCGTGTTCCTGGGGAGCCAGGACCCGCGTCTCGCTCCTCACCCTGTTGCTGGTGTCCATCTCCGATCGCTGCGCTGTCCAGCACACAGGGCCAGACTTCCAGAGCCTTCCCTGGGGCTTCGGCAGGTCTCTCTCCTCTCCCTCCTCACCTCCCTGGGCTCAGCGGGAGGACAGGTTCCCTTACACACTTTCACTTCCTTGCAAATGCATTTTGGCCACAGGGCAAATCTGGGCCTTTAGTTGTGCGTTTTTCATGCCTCTCACACAAAGGTTGGAGGGCTCTACTGCCAGAGCAGAGAAGTGGGGCCAGGTGGTGCAGACCAGGGCCGGCCTACACGGCAGGCTTTTTCCCATTACGTGTTCGTATCAAGGTGTCTTCTCACTCCCAAAGGGGGAGATTCTAGCAGTGGGGCAGGTGGAGAGAGACCCTGGAGGTGATGGCTTGGGTTAGAATGCCCGCCCCCACCCACGTGGGATCTCCGGAGAGCCAGGCCAGCCCTTCTGGACTCTCTCCCTCATCCAGAGGAAGGTTAGCGGCACAGCTCTGTCCCCGGGCCAGCCCACGGTTCCACAGCCGGGAGCATCCAGCAGACGGTCTCTATTTGTAAAAGTTTCTCAGAAATGATGCCTTTATCACAGAAAGACCCTGTAGTTTCCCTTATTCCTTTGTTCCTAAAGTATCTTAGTTTTACATTTTAATGATTCCGAACTTGGGATGCCTTTAAAATAGATGCGTATGTTTTCGTGTGTGTGTGTGTGTGTGTGTGTGTGTGTGTGTGTGTGTGTGTGAAGGGTGTTCCTTAAATCCACGGGTGATTCCCCAAATGACTGCATCCTCGAATTGAGGAAATACAGTAAAAAGTGCACTTTGAGAGTCAAAAATATTTTAAAACATGGACTCCATGGGAGAAAACAAGCAAGAGGGGTTGTTGGCAATGGAGCAGCTGAGACCTCTACCTGAAATCTCCTGTTTTCCTAGAAACTTTATGTGACTCTTGCGGGAAAAATGCTGACAAGGCCCATTCCATCGTGTTTCTTTCTGTGGGGGCGACACAGTTGGAGCAAACAGTTCCTAAAATTATCCGCATGTCGTTCCTCCCTCAGCGTTCCGGTCTAATATATTTGCATATCCAGCATAAGGGCCTTTGTTTTCCCCTTGTTGTTTGCTAATTTACGATTGTTTGGTTTGAAAGGCAAGCATTTTTCTTCTGCCCACTGGCCTTTAGGCTTCTCTGAGCCGCCTCAGAGAGCCCGGCTGCGGTGGGCCGGGGAATGTCCTGGGGTCCCCGCCCCGGGGTCCTGCCCTGCCCTGGAGTGGTCAGGAGCATGTCAGGTCAGGGCCGTGTTCCAAGATCTCAAGCGTAAGAAGGCAGAAAGCAAGCTGCTTAAAGCCCCTCAGTCTTCCCGATGCCCCCACTCACAGGGCACCTGCTGGCGAAGGGAGGCGAGGAGGGTCGGTTAGCACTCTCACGGGGACACTGAGTGACAAAGCAGGCCAGGCTCTGACCAGCTGCTCACAGGGCAGTCTGGAGGAAATGGGAAGAAAGCACCACTGTCTCCCAGCCTTTTCCTTCCTCTGCATGGTCCTCGTGTGTCTGTCCTACAGGAAATGGCCCTTCGTGCCAACGTCCCCCACCCCAGCCCAGCACGCAGGACCCGCAGGGCTCAGATCTAGGCTGGCTTCTTCCTCGGTTTTCTAGAGGAGAGTCTCCACAGCTGCGTGTGAGAAAATGGCTTCTTCGTGAGACTGGGAGCAAGGAGCTGAGTCTTCTTTTGTCTTTCTGTCCTGATCCAGTCTCTGACCTTAATACCACTCTCAGGGCTTGTACCAAGAAGAGGCAGGCGGACCCCCCCACCCCACCCCAGCAGAGTCCCACTGACGGAAGCTCCCCAGCCCTAGAGCAGGAGGCTGTCACTCTCGCCACAGGCGGTGCCTCTCTCAGGTGGCATTTCACACCCCACTGGACTTCTTTCTTCGCCCGCACCATCCCCGAGTAAGTGGTAATGAGCAACTTAATGTGCTGACTTATCCGATCCCTTCTTGCTCCATTACAACAAAAGTTGCTCTTTTCTCATTAGAACCATTTTTGTCAGGGTGTCTTTAATCAATGGCTTCCCCAGGGACAATATTTTTAGAAGTTGTATTTTTCACACTCTCCCTTTTCCCCCTTTTGGAAGTTCTCTTCCCCGTGCCTGGTAAAATGAACTAATGAGATGCGGTGAGCGTCTGGGCCGGTGTTAATTGGGACGGGCTTGGAAGGAGCGGCTCAGGCACCTTCAGCTCCATCTCCCCTCACCTGCCATCCTTTTCTCTGTCTCTTCGGTGTAGGTTGCGCAGACGGCAGATGGTGTGGATGCTGACCTCTGGAAAGACGGCTTATTTAAATCCAAGGTTACCAGATACCTGTGTTTCACGAGATCATTTTCCAAAGAAAATGTAAGTCTAGTAGTGGCTTCCGTTTGCTGAGTGAACACAAGTAATTTACATTCCTGTTTGAAATTTCCTCATTTTTTTTTTGTTGTGGTTTATATTCATTGCCATATTAATTTATCTGTGGTTTTAGTGAACTGGGTAGAATCAGCAGCTAGTGCTGTGTTTCATTTATTAACAGTATTATTAACACGTACCCCAGTGTACAGTGAATGCCATTAAAATGTGTTCTCAAAAGGAAACCAGGAAATTTCTCTCCCAGCTCTCGTTTGCCTGCCTTTCCTCTAAGCAACAAATCACAGGGAGTACGGATGTGAGAGTTTTCCAGAGGACCTGGATTTAATGCTAGCCAACAAAAGGCAGCGTGACTCAACGGAGGACCCACATGGTCCCCCTGGTGCACAGATACGGCCTTGTTTCCAGAGAGACTTTTTCTTTCTCTGTGCGTCTCTATGTGACGTATCACATTTCATTATTTTTATAGGTAGGTATCCACTTGTGCAGGTTTCTCTTAGTGTGCTGTTTTTTAATACTTGTGCCCATAAATTAGGAAACTTTAAGGACATCTACCAAGGCTTTTCCAAATAGATGTTTTAATGGGTGGCTTAGAACAAAGGGGAGTAGCTCCAGTGAGCATCTGCTCTGGGTGAGAGCTGTCCCAGGACTCTGCAGATGGCCTCGCTCCCTCCTCAGCGATCTCTCCAAGCATCACCTCCTTCCCGTTCATGAAGGAACTGAGATCCAGGAGGTGACATGCTCGTCCAAGGCCACCTGTCTTCCCTAGTCCCGAAGGCGGAGCAGTTTGGGTTTTTATTATCAGGGCTGATATTTTATTTTTGGCCTGAATGTTACTGTCTTTCTAATGCAAATATTTACTTTTGGAAATACTTTTATTAATTTATTTTTATAAGTTTTATTGTAACAGTAGGATATGTTTGTGGTTTAAAAAAAAGCAAACCAAAACAACCACTTCAAACATCCTCATTAGGAAGCACGAAAGGGGAAAAGTCACAGTCTTCCTCTCTGTCACACTGCCCCACGGGCCCAGGGTCCTGTCACTGAATCCTCGGTGTCTCCTCAGCGTTTTCTGAGTGTGGACCGTGCCCAGGCTCTCTGGCTCACACTCTCTTTCACCGCCTGTTCCTGGTGTTTGTCAGTAATTCTTTGGGGAATTATTCTGAACATATTCAGGACTAGGGAAGAAGTCATTGCTTTAATTTTCTCCCCCAATTACAAGAGCAATCTGTGCTCATTGTAAAGCATGGAGTTTACAATGGAGTCAGGGAATATCCTGGCGGTAAACACTGGAGATCCTTTCAATCAAGCTTTTGAATGGACTTTAAATACCACGAAGGTGGCAGGTGAGCCGAAGCACGGCACCTGCACCACGAGCCTGGAATGAGTCCGTGCAGGTCCCTGGGCTCACCGTGCGGCCTCAGGAGACACCAAGGGGCAGGTCTAAAGGCCACAGTGCTTTCCAGATGTGGGCCCCTCCTTCCTCCTGCACCCACACAGCACTCTCTCCCGGTCCCTGTGTCCCTGAGCTCACCTAAACTCTTTTTGAGACTGTTTCTAGCTTTTGTCACCTCTGTTCTGTCTGCCGGCTACCACTTTCTGCAGAAGGTCAGCATGTTCACTGCAGCTGGAGGCCGTCAGGGGCACTCCCGAGGGTTTGAACAAACTCCCGTTCATACTCTCCCTCCCCTCGGTGGTCTCCTGGTGTTTGTTCCTGACCTCTCCTCCGTCTTTCCTGACCAAAGAGGCGTTGGTTAAAAATGGCCTCAGAGGAGAGCCATGATCTTTGTGATCATTTTTGATTTTTGATTTTCGTTGCATTTTCCTCCAAAGACTGTGGGGTACTGGTACTCTAGGACAGAAGAACCCCTGCACCCCTTGGAGTGGGAACAGTGACAGGTCTGAACGTGACAAAGAGAAGTCACTGGGGCTTGTTAGTGTTGGGCGTCGTGGGCAAGTGCGCCCATGGGTGTGGTGAGGGGACCAAAGAAAAGGCACGAAAAGGGCAGGGGCAGCAGGAGAAACCTCTGCTTTGCTTTTGAAGCAGCGTGGGAAGCGGGTGCATTTCGTTTTCAGAAAAAATGAAAAAGAGTCTGTTAGTGGGATCGAAGCAGTGCAGTTCAGGGGCCCAGGGGTGGGTGGCAGGAGCCCAGGGGTAAATCAGGCGTCTCTTAATCTGTCACAGCCAGTCTGTCTCGGCCCTGCAGTCTGAACCAGGACTTTGCAGAGCATGATTTTTTACAACTGCAAAGGAGGGATGTGGGATCTCAAGTCTGGACAGATTCTTAATTAGGTGACTTGAGACTCCCAACGTAGGAGTTCGGGGAGACTCCTTTGGAACCTAAATTCCTTTCCCCAATAATGCTATTAATAGAGAAACCTGGCTTTGGAGTGACATTGCTTCCTGGGGAAGGATCGAGATTAATTGCACTTTTCATGCCCTGTACTTTCTGCATTACCTGTAATAATAATGTACATAGATTAGGTAGGGAGGATATTAAACAGAAGGATTTATGAACATTTGAATATTAAGTTGGTTATCTGTGGCTACCTTAAATGCAAGGTTGTCAAAAATAATTACAGTATACTAGCAAATACTGGCTACCAGAGACAATATAAATACCCTGAGTCAGTGCATATTGGGCTTTTGGCATGAATCATTTGCTCAACAAGGATTGGGAATACGTTCTTCATATTTATGAGGAGGAAATGAAAGCGAGCATGGATGGGGGAGGGCAGAGGAACAGGCAGAATTAATGGTGTCACAGACCTACTGTATCAAGCCTAGTACGGCAGCAGCCCCGTGCAAGGAAGGACCACGCTTGGGCTATGGGGAGCTCTGGCTGTACAGCCTCCGTTTTTGTATGCATGGGAGGGTTTTTTGATGCTTTTTTTTTTTTTTTTAAATGGCTGTACCGCTGATGTTCTGGTTTTATGATCAGGGACATTTGTAGAGAGTGTGGAGGGCGAGGTCGCTAAGTGGTTTGCAGTTGACTTCTGTAAAACCCAATGTGTCAAGTAGAAGACACTTGAGAGGGATATTGATGAATGCCCATCCATCTACAGGGCAGGAAAACATGCCCAGTTGTTAATTTCTCAATGCAGAAAGCGGTGATGACATGGAAAAGCAACTGCCAAGAAAAAAAATTATGATAGATTAGATCAAGCGATTGTGAAAGCAGCTGATGTTTGAGAGTTAGGTTAACGGTTCAAACGCTTCCTACATGGTCAGAGGTTTATTCCGCATCTGGGAGGGTTCCACTTTACACTCGCTGCGCTACACTGGACATTGTCTTCCTGAGGCCCAGCCACCTGAAATGTCATAGTATTAAATTGCTGGCAAATACAAATACAGTAGTCTTAGAGAAAGGAATGGCTTCCCGATGGCAGTGCCATAAAAACACTGCCATAGGTTGCACTTGCCACTTTGACCTTCCTAGTTAAATCCTACGTATTTATTTCATTTGTATACTTTTGGTTCATAATGTATTTATTAAATATACTTTCAAAATTTTTATTTATATTGTTAAGATTCGCCATCCAGGCAAATTCAATTTGATTTCTGACTCCTAGTGGCCCACCCAGTTGAAAAATGTACCCACAAAATTAATTTATTCAGCAAATAATTATCGAGTACCTATTATGTGCCAAAAACTATGCTAGACTTGTATTTACAGTAAGAACAGAGATATTTTTGGTCCTCGTGGTTCTTAAACTCTAGTGGGGAGACAGATATTAAGCAAATAATCTCACAAATATGCAATTATAAATTGATATGAAGGAAAAAAGAGAGTGCCAAGAGGGAATGTAGCACAGTTTGGATGACAAGAATTCCTTGCTCGGGTTTCAGCTTTCAGAGGTGTTGCAGTGTTGGCACAGCACAGGTGGAGGTGGGGGTCTCGGCTCCCCATGCACAGAGATGGAGGTAAAGCCCCTTCTTCTCTAAGCAAGGCAGGAGCAACGGCCTGAGAAGTTACTGCTAAGGGCAAAGTGATGACTGACCAACTAGATGCAGAACAAGTCCAGGGATGCAGAACAAATAAACGAAGAGCTCGTGCTGGGCTTCGGGGCTGAGGCACTTCTGGAAAATGGGTGTGCAAATGCATCGATAGTATCCTAACAGGAGAGATTTGGGATCGGAACCCATAATTCTTTCCTTAACTGGCTCTGTCTAGAGAAAGGGGGAACTAAGCTAAAATTACTCTGAAGATTTTAATGAAATCTCCAGGTGGCCCCATACATTTAAGTTGTAGGATAGATAATCTTTTGAGCTCGTTTCCAACTTGAAATGCGGGCTCCAAGTGTCGGTGTGTTTGCAAAGAATTCTCTCTTGCAATTACAGAGTGGGGTACTGTCTTGGAAAGATATTTTTACACCAGTTACAGAAACTGCGCACCGTGGACCCCGTATACTACCAGTAAATAGAAACTTTAGGAGACCCTTGTGCGTGTCATTTTAGAAGATGTGTAATATTGAGGCAGCAGGGCTTTCACTCCGTATTAGTTTATGATTCTTGGGATTTTGCAAAATGTATCTAGCAACTGAAATGTATGTCAGTTTGCAGACTGGTGATCACTTAGGAGCATGATTGGTTCCTTGTTAGGTTTAGACTCAGCTGTCCCCCTACAGCAAGTGCCCTAGGAATTCACTCTTTCTAAAACCTACTGTCCCTGAAATCTGATGTTCAGGGCTGAGTGGCAGCCTGGTGCCAGGACACATGTGCAGAGCTGCCCCCTGCTGGGCTATGTCCAAAGTGTCTCCTGGGTTGCTGTCTGGCTAACCAAGGCCACGTCTGAGTGAGTGACTTTGAGGTTCCACAGATCAAACTCCTTCCCGGAAGCCACCCGAGTCCCTGTGTAACCACTGGGGAACATTAAGTGTCATCTCCTCTAATTAACCTGCTGTCATAAAGCTGCACGAGTCATTGTGTTAAACATGCATCTCAAAGCCAAAATGGCAACCCTACTGCAGGCTTGTTCGAGTTAATAGTCTGTATCTCTTTCCTTTCTTTCCAAGAGCCATTTGGGGAACGTGTTAGTGGATATGAAGCTCATCGACATCAAGGACACGCTGCCTGTGGGCTTCATCCCGATTCAGGAGACGGTGGACACACGTGAGTCATCCTTTCGCACACTCATCGCTGGGAGAGTTTTCTTCCTCCAGGCAGAAACGTAGATATTTTTTATGTGCATTTTTCTTCAGAAACATTTTGGGAGGTCTTACTGTGTGCCCATGAATAAACCCTACTTACTACTGTGACGTGTGTCCGGCCAGGCTCTCCAAGGAGTTTGCAGATATTCTGGGTCGCGGCGTGTAAATGAGCAGACTGTCCCTTTCTCTTAGAAGGGTGGGACCGGCTTAGTTTGGCTGTGGTCCTTCCTCTGGTGTTGCTCGTGGATCTTGGCAAAAGGGGGGAAAAACCAAAAGATATCCAAGGACTACAAGTACAGTGACAGCCCATTTTGGCCCTAAGAGCAAACGAGAAGTGAGAACCAGAAAAACTGCAAATTAGAGCGCACAGGATTCTAATTTGACCAAATGTTCTGACCACTCAGCAGCGCTGACCAGCAGTGAATCACCGACGAGGTGGAAGCTTCTTCAGGACGCGGGGGTGCTTGAGGTTCCTGCACCCCAGTTACTAAATTGTGCTGGAAAATCTCGGGATATTTGAGCCTCATTTGGATGTAATGTAACTTGTTTTATTTTTAATTATTTGTCAGCCAACTTTAGGATATATATAACAGTGAAAGAGTGAACAAAAAACAAACACAGAGAATCCTTTCTTTGTGACACGTGGATCATTTACGAAATCCTGTATCTCATGCTTTGCCATTTTTACTTTATTTTTTGTAGCGCCGTTTGGACCCACTATTTTACTTCCTTCCTGGCATTCCGCGTAGACCGGAGTTTCCATACCTAATAGACCCCACGTGACTGTTACTTTAATCAAGCAAGTAGAGCCCATCGTGTAGCATGGTCTTTTTTTCTTGGTACCATCCTCACATTTGGACATTGGATGGCCTTTTGTTGTTTATTACTGTATGTAACAATCATAATGGCTGATATTTAGCATCTGTTTCCTATATGCTGGCCCCTATGAGAAATGCTTTATGTACCTGATTTCGTTTAATCTTCAGAAGACCCCTCTTTAGAGATAGGTATTGTTATACACATTTTACATACGAGAAAAATGAGGCTCAGTAACTACTTAGGGATTAAAGAACTTGGCCAAGATCACAAATCTAGAACTAGTGACTAAGTACGTACATACACAAGTCTACTGCAGCCACAATTTTAACCACAGTGCCATGCTGCAAAAGCATGTGTGTAAGCACCTTTTACAGACAGATTTTATATATTAATATTTATGTAAAGAGGTTTTTTGGTAACAGTTTTATTAAGATGTAATTCTCATACTATACAATTCACTCATTTAAAGTGTACCGTGTTTTTCAGTATATTAGAGAGTTGTGCAGCCACTAGTGCAATCAGTTTTAGAACATTATATCACCCCAAACAGCAACCCTACACCCACTAACAGTCACCCTCCATTTCTCCACAGCCCTCACCTCCCCACCCCACCAGCCCTAGGCAACCACTGATCTACCTTCTATGTAGATTTGCCTATTCTGGACATTTCACATAAATGGGATCGTGCAATATATGATCTTTTGTGACTGGCTTCCCTCACTTAGCCTAATGTTTCAAGGTTCGCCCATGTCGTAGCATGTATTAGTACTTCATTCCTCCAAAAATCGTCTTCTGTCATATGGATATACCACATTTTGCTTATCCACTCAACTGGTGTATATTTGGATTGTTTCCACTTTTGGCTATTATGAGTAATGCTGCTATGAACATTTGTGTACAAGTTTTTGTGCAGATATATGTTTTTATTACTCTTGGGTATATACCTAGGCATGAAATTGCTGGGTTATATGATAACTTGATGTTTTTGAGGAACTGTTAATACCAAACTATTTTTCGAAGGAGCGGCACCATTTTACATTCCCGTAAGCAATGTATGCAAGTTCCAGTTTCTCCACATCTTCATCAACACCTATTATTATCTGCCTTTTTGATTTTAGCCATCTTCGTATGTGTGAAGTGGTATCTGTGGTTTTAATTTGTATTTCCCTTATGGCTAGTGATGTTCATCTTTTAATGTACTTTTTGACCATTTGTATATCTCCTCTGCAAAAATGTCTATTCTTATCCTTTGCTCATTTTGCAATTGCATTGTCTTTTTATTATTGAGATGAAAAAGTATTTAATGTATTCTAGATGTAAGTCCCTTATCAGATATATGATTTGCAAAAATTTTCTCCCATTCTGTGGGATTTTTTTTTCACTTGATGGTGTCTTTGAGACACGAAAGTTTTTAATTTTGATGGAGTTCCACTTACCAATTTTTTCTTTCGTTGGTTGTGCTTTTAGTGTCACATCTAGGAAACCACTACCTAATTCAAGGTCATTAAGATTTATGCCTCTGTTTTCTTCTAAGAGTTTCAGCTCTTACATTTATGTCTTTGATCCATTTTGAGTTAATTTTATGTATGGTGTGAGGTAGGGGTCCAACTTTATTCTATTACATGTGAATATCCAGTTGTCCCAGGACCATTTGTGGAAAAGACTATTCTTTCCCCCATTGAACTGTCTTGTCATTCTTGTCAAAGATCAGTTGAGCAGAAACGTGAGGGTTTATTTCTGTTCCAGACTCTGAGTTCTCTTCTATGTGTCTTCCCTTACGCGAGTACCACACAGTCTTGATTAGTGTTGCTTTGTAACAAGTTTTGAAATTGGAAAGTACGAGTTCTTCAACTTTGTTCTTTTTCAAGATTGTTTTGGCTATTTTGGGTTTCTTGAATTTCCATATGACTTTTAGGATTAGCTTGTCAATTTCTGCAGAGAAGCCAACTAAGATTTTGATAGGAATGGTGTCAAATCTGTAGATCAATTTGTGTACGTATAGATTTTGAAAGATTTTCTTTGTGGTAAGTTTCTAAGTACTTGAGACTGCTGGGTCATAGGTCTTCTAGGGTCTTCTCTCAACATTTCTCTCCAAACATATCCTCAAGCACACTGTACTTTACCAAAACCGAGCCCCTCTGTGTGCCCACTTCATCCTCCTTTCTTTTCCAAGTATTTGCTTTACTGGTTTCCCTGCCCGAAACGTCCTTTTCCTCTATTCTAAATTTCCATACCCCATATCTTTCAAGGGTGAGCTTCAGTGCCCCCACCTGCATGAAGCTGTCTCTGATCCCAGATTCTAGTCTAAAGCAGGCTCACCTCCTCTACACAGACAGGCAGCCAAGATTGACACGTGCTTCACGTAGGCCAGGCACCGAGGGCTTCAGGCTATGAAGATGAGTAAGACACTGGCCGTCCCTCTAGGAGCATAGCCTAGTGCGTGACCTGAACCTGAGAACGCGGAACTGCATCAGACAGAGCTGTGATCTCTCAGAGGCTGGGACCCTGTCTGCCTCCTTTCCCGCTCTGCAGCACGGCTGGCACTGCACACATTTAGCAGGGAGTGGAGTGAACCCTTGCGAGTCACAGTGGTGGAAGCTGAAGGAAGTGATCAGTTCTGCTTCCCAATTTCCATCTTTGCCTCTGTTAGGACAAACTGCAGCTTGGCGCAGTGGGAGGAACTTGGGCTCTGGAGTCAAACTCCCCTGGCATTGAGTCCGGCTCTGCCACTAACAGCTGTGGGCCCTGGGCGAATTACCACATGCTCTGGGCCTCAGTTTCTTCTTCTGTCAAATGGGGGTAATATAACCCACCTCATAATGTTTTTAGCTTGCAGTGTAGCCACTTATATGCTTTCTGAATCCTTTTTCTACTTACCTCTTTCTTTGAGGCAAGGTCCATGTTTAACTCATCTTTGAGTCACCTAAGGTGCCTACTGTAAGGCTGGCCAAAAGACCCCCACAGACACAGCAGTGACAGCCCCGGGCCCCTTCCCTGTTGGCTTACAGCCGGGGCCAGACCGCATCCTGTTATGACTGGCAAAAACAGCTACACTGGCTGAACACCCTGAGCTCGGTTTCCTGCTCTACCCAGCTGCTGCAGGCAAAGTACTCAGGCTTCAAACGACCACATCCTACCTGAATGTTCCAAGACCCTCCTTTACCCCACACATCAAAACCCTGCCTTAGTCCTGGGCGGCGTGACTTCTCAGGCCCTGACCTTAGTACCTGAGAACCTCTCCCAGGAGTGCTTTAATAAAGCCACTTGTTTGGCCGTAACTTGTGTCCGCTGGTCTCTCCGCCACCGAAAACCTTACACCTACCACACGCAGTGCCTCGCTTGTAGGATGGCCTGTGCGAAGACAAGCTTTATTACTCTGTTTCCGGATTAATATCTAGAAATGCCAGTTCACAGTGCCACTGATAATATAGGCTTGTACTTGTTTTCCACGGGTCTGCCAGCATAGGTTTTCCAATTTTTATTTAGTTTTACTATATTCATTTTCACTTCATTTTTTATTAGCAAAACTGAACATTTTCACAAGTGTTTGCTTGCTACTTTTGCTTATTCTTATGTGAATTTTCTGCTTAAAATCTAAAAATCACCTCATAGACTTGCATTAGTTTCCTACTTTTCCCATTTTTCATAATTTTAAAATTTGTATTGTTCATTTCTGACAATTAACTGACTTATACTGTCTTTATATGAATGTGCTATAGAGCCACAAGGGATTTTCTGCACTTTTCTCCCAGTTTGTTGAAGCAGTTAAGTGAGGAGGCCCAGGGCTGAGTCCCATCTGGGCTTGTGGTCCTGCTCGGGAAGCTTCTACCCCGTGACTGGGCGTACATGGGTTGCTGTCCCATGGTGGACGTTCTGAGGCTGAGTCCTGGGCTGTTGGTCAGGTGCCTTGTCACTGCGGTCCCCAACCCTGAGGCTGTAGGCCAGTACTGGTCTGTGGCCTATTAGAGACCAGGCCTTAGAGTCCCTCCGCCCCCACGCCCACATGGAAAAATTGTCTTCCATGAAGCTTAGGAACTGGGGGCCGCACAGCAGGAGGTGAGTGGTGTGCGAGTGAGTGAAGCTATGTCTGCATTTATAGCCGCTTCCCATCGTTCACATCACCGCCAAGCTCTGCCTACCCCTCGCCCCCGTGGAAAAATTGTCTTCCATGAAACCGGTCCCTCGTGTCACAAAGGTTGGAGACCGCTGCCTTATCACACAGGAGAGGAGTCATTTCCTGGATCCTTTACCCAGGGGACGGGAGAGCCCAAGCTGACCAGGTAAACCTTACAGTCAGCTCTGTATCATTTGAGAATATTTAAGGCCCTTATTTTATAAAGTCAGCCCAAAAGATGAGACTCCTATAATTAATTTAAAATAGAGTTTATTGTAATCCATATAGCACTGAAAAACTGGAAGACTGTTTGTTTTAGTAAAGTGCTGTGTACTTTCTCTGTGTTCATTAGCATGACTGAACACATTTCTATTGACTATGTATAATATGTTTACTTAAAATTAGGCCTGCCTGAGCATGTGTAATTAGTGGCTCCATCTCTTTCCCGAGTTTGCTGTAGATGGAGGAGTGGAGCCTAGAGCAGGTGGCAAACGCAAGTAAAATACCTGCATGTTAGTTTGCTTTTTGGAAAAGTCTCACCTTTTTGATGTTTTCAAAGACTGATCTTACCAGCTAACAGTTTTTGAAGGTGCCGGGTTTCTGTGCACCCCTCACTCCCAAGGATACCATCCCTGCCTGGACAGGTACAGCGTTTGGGGTCTGGATTCAGAACACTATTACTCACAGCTTGTGGATCTGCTCTAGACTTCAGTTCCTGGACCTGGGAGAAGAACCCACAAAGTTATCTGGCTCTTTAAAAAGCAGCCCCACCCCCAAAATAATAACAACAAAACAATTCCACTGATTGTGCCCCCACCCCCACGCCTGTACAACCCACGGGCAGGACTGCCCCCAGCCCCATCTGAATGTGCTACTGAGTGTGCTTAATTCCTCAGAACTGAAGGATCTTGGAAATCACACTAAACACAAACGCAAATTGTGTGCTAGAAACTTACTTGTAATGATGATGCTGAGATCCCGTGTAGCTATGTTTACTGAGCACCTACTGTGTGCCAGGCACTGGGCTGAGTCGCACTTGCTACCACAGTGCATCCACCCAGCATCCCTATGGGGTGGGGTCTCGTTAACTCCCTTTTACAAATAACAAAACCAAGGCTCAGAAATCAAGTAACTTGCCTGAGGTCACAGTGCCGGAAAATGGCGGAGTTGGGATTTCAACCCAGATCCATCTGACTCATGTATTGAACGGCTACAGTTGGTTGAAACTTATGTTTAAAAAGCATAAATGAATAAACAAAACACCCTTCATTTGGTCACCCCTGGAGGTTGCCAGGCCACCAGCTCATTACCCTGAGACTTGATAAGTAAGAGAAAAGAATCGTGTACTTATCCTTCCTCTCCTGGACAAAGGCTATATTAGGGAGACCAAACAGTTGATGAAGAAACGTATTTTCTGTAAAGAAGGATTCCAGCTAATAAATTTAGAAGGAATGGCAGAATTAGACAGTCACCATTTGGAAACCTTTAATAAAGTATGGATCATCAGGGGACGATAAAACTGCCCAGAGGATGGCGGTTGGGGAACTGCGTCACCGAGGTCCCCGGCCAACACCACCGGGACCTGTGGGAGTGGCACAGCTGAGTCCGGCCTGCCTGACATGGTGCCATAGGAAGTACACATGCCCCCTGGGAAGCGTTTGTGCCCAAAAAATCTAACCGGAGTCTAACTGAGCCTTTAGCTCTGTCAGTTTACAGGAAACACAGGGGAATGAGCCAATTCCTCCAGCCCATCAGTGCCCTGAGGAAGGGAGCAGGGAGAGGTTGTTAGGGAAGAGAACGGACTCAGAGGCTGGACACCCAAATGCAGCGTCTTGGTGTCGTGTGGAGCTTGACCCAGACCCTAGTGAGAAGCCTTGAATACAGACTGTCCACTGGATGATCATAGGGAAGTTTGTTCATTTTGTTAGGAATAGTGTGGTGGTCATGTTAAAAAAAAAAAAAGGTACCCGTCCTAGGTGCCTACTGAGATATTGATGGTGACATGAGATGGGGTTGGGGACTCAGTATCAATGCCCAGCCAAACTACAGGGGCGGGAGGAGAGGAAATCGGCTCGTCGACCGTGTTGAAACTGGGTGGCGGGAACATGCGGATTCAGTCTGCTGGTCCCTCTACTTTGGGGTATGTTTGAAGATTTCCATGATAAAGAGTGAAAAAGCAGGCCAGGTGCGGTGGCTCACGCCTGTAATCCTAGCACTCTGGGATGCCAAGGCGGGTGGATCGCTCAAGATCAGGAGTTCGAGACCAGCCTGAGCAAGAGTGAGACCCCGTCTCTACTAAAAAATAGAAAGAAATGATCTGGACAACTAACAACATATATATATATATGAAGAAAATTAGCTGGGCATGGTGGCGCATGCCTGTAGTCCCAGCTACTTGGGAGGCTGAGGCAGAAGGATCGCTTGAGCCCAGGAGTCTGAGGTTGCTGTGAGCTAGGCTGATGTCACAGCACTCTAGCCCGGGCAACAGAGTGAGACTGTCTCAAAAAAAGACAAAGAAATATTTCTTGAGTGCTTACTGTATGACAGACCTTGTTCTAGACAATGGGAAACAACAGTAGACAAAACAGATGCAAACGGAGCAGACATGAAGCAACCATGCCTTCCCAATTAGGGGATGTTAAGTTCTCAAAACAATTCTGCAAATGGGCATATACTGAATGTGCTACCCTACAGCTCAGGTGGGGAAGGACAGGAAATCTGCCATGAGGGTAGACTGATAATCTGCAAGCAGATAACGGAGTTATGATGACTCAATTACTCATTTACCAGCACTTTTCAGCGTATAAGGGAGACCACTAATCTTTTCCTTCCTTTCCTTCTAGAAAGCAGAAGC
>CAUYSK010072419.1:0-34357 GCA_963575035.1 Avahi laniger | reverse complement strand
CTTTCCACAGAGGTTGCACTAGTTTGCAGTCCCACCAGCAGTGTATGAGTGTTCCTATCTCTCCGCATCCACACCAACATTTATTGTTTTGGAACTTTTTGATAAAGGCCAGATACTTTTATTAGTTTTAAAAATTCAAAACCTAACTTGAGGAAAAAAATCAGAATTCAGGTTGCATTTTATAATTAGATATGATGCAATTATTTAGATGCACTTCTATTTTGGCTTGATAATGCTCCCCCCCCCCCCCCGTGGCTTCTCCATTCTTGAGCTTTTATTTTTACTTCATCTCTTGGTTGGTTGTAAACCAATTTTTTCAAGGAGGTGATATTTTTTATGATCCCTTAAATAGCAGAGAATGTTTTTCTGACATCTTTATACTTCAGAAACAACTCATGTATATTACATTTTGGGGTCATAAATTTTTCTCTCTAAAACTCCATATATGAGAAGTCAGAGACTGACTTTTGTTTTTCCTGGGTAATCTGATTTCTTTTTTTTTTTTTTGTTCTGAACAATCATAGAAACTTTAGTAATGTAGCTTAAAACTTTTGCCACGATGTGTCCAGCTGTGTGTCCTTTTTTACTGATTTTGCCTAGAACTTAGTGGGCTCTTTCAATTAACATATGCTGTTCTTCAATAGAGGACAATTTGTCTATTTTATTATAGTTTATTACGTCTCTTTCATTTGCCTATGTTCCTCTCTTAAGAACACAAATTATCCATATGTTGGTTCTCCGGGTTCTCCATTCTTCTTTCTCCACAGCTATCATCTTCTCTTTCACTGTTTTCCATTTCTTTGTCTTTTATATTCCATTCAATTTCTTAGTATCACCTTTGTTCTTGACATCAAATTCAATTTTTTGCCATATGAATATTGCTCTTTACTGTCTCCAATGTGTACTTTAATTTCATTCCTACTTTTTTAGAGTACTTGGTAATTTTCCCTACCCTGTCTGTTTCTCTTTTCATCTCATCCTGTTGGATTTTCATCTTAGCGCCACCTCTTCCTTCCTTTTAGAGAAGGAAGCCTTAAGAGTGCCAACAGGTTTCTAAAATTTTCTCCTGGTGAAGAAGAGTTTTCATTTCCTCCAATTTTTCTGGATGCTGTGCTCTTCCTCCAGGTCTGTGTTGGTTATTCTTCTTACATTCAAACAAAACAAAATTTTTCTGGGCTCAATATCTGTCCACCAGTGAGTGAGCTGGTTTACCCTTGGACCCACCATCTGTCTACATAACCAGTGGCAGAATCACCATCCCAAGTCTGTAGCTGGAGGGCATAGTAAAGTACACACAGTTTGATTTTACCTTTTGTACCTCTTATTATTCATGTGATGCACAACAAAATAAAGTTCCCAGCACAGACTTCTCTCAGATACCTTCAAATAGTTGACCTTTCCCTAAAGTTTTGGCAGAAACTGCTACATAATTTGCAGGAAAATGAGAATATGAGGCCTCTTGTTCAAAAATTAAGAATTTCAAGATAGTCACAGCATAGCATCTTCTTTTTTTTTTGAGACAGAGTCTTACTCTGTCATCTCAGGTAGAGTGCAGTGGCATCATCATAGCTCACAGCAACGTCAAACTCCTGGGCTCAAGTGATCCTCCTGCCTCAGCCTCATGAATAACTGAGATCCTGTGTGCCACCATGCCCAGTTAATTTTTCTTTCTTTTTTTTTTTTGTAGAGATGGGGGTCTCACTATTGCTCAGGCTGGTCTCAAACTCCTGAACTCAAATGATCCTCCTTCCCCAACCTCCCAGAGTGCTAGGATTACAGGCATAAGCCACCGCACCCAGCCCACAGCAGAGCATTAAACCAAGCATGGGGCCTTCTTTTATGGGGTATGACTGCACAGGTCACTGGCTCATGAAGCCAGCCACGGGTATGGGGAGTTTACCTACTTAAATGTAAGTCTCTTCCCTTTTCCTCCCAATCTCTCCCCTATTTCCTGCTGATTTGTTTTATCTATCTGTCTAGATAAACAATATGAAATAGAGGAGTGTAGGCGATGGGGATCAGTATTCTTGTGAGTAGCTTTCAAGTGTAGAGAAAATGACAACTCTTGTTAGTTTAGGCACCACGTCTTTGAGTTGGAAGACAGTCATCAGGGTATGGGGGTATGGGCCTTAAATAAGTTGCTTCATACCTTTTCCTGTCAGTGTCTGTTTGAGAAAATAAAGCCAAGCTAAAGCATGACTGGGATTTTCTCAATCCAGCCCTTTAGGGCTATATTCCTCATAATTAACATCAATTTCACCCAGATCTAAGCCTTAGGTTACCCGTCAGTTTTAATCTTTGATGTTGTGAAATCTTGTCTTTGTTTTTGTATTTGAGGTGATTTTTTGTGAAAAGTTAGACAAGGATGAATTTGGGGGCAAACAGCAATATAGCATTTGAACTGGAAGTCCTGGGGGAACCAATTAGTTAGGCCAGGGGTTGGCAAACTTTTTCTGTATAGGGCCAGATAGTAAATATTTTAGGTTTTGCAGGCAGGCCAAGAGGCAAAATCAAAGATATTATGTAGGTACATATATAACAACAAAGAATATGAATTTCCACAAATATGTTTTTGATGAAATTCAAAATCTAATAGTAGTAATTGAATACAATTTTTGGTAATACAGGTCTACTAGTGAGAAGAATGAAATTTTTTGTTTTTGGAATACATTTTGCTTAATCGAGGTTCAGAATTAGTGTTTCCTATCATCAGATTAGATTGCAAATGTTCACTTGTTAATGCTGATCTGTAATGAAATTTTATGTATTTCATTTTTGAAAATGTCTTTTCACACAGAAAGACATTGCCAAACATTGAATCAATCTATGTGCATATGATTTTAATTGAGCATATTCATCAGATAGAAGGCATTTATAGAATTTTAGTATATTCTTCTCTTGATATATGCCTTTTAGTATGTCATTACATAGCAGATTAATCACTTGCAATTGATGGTTAGGTGGAAATTCCTCAATTGCAGTTAAATGAATTTTGAAATATGGAAATTTTCTTTGAATTTATATTGAGGTCTGAAAAATGCTGCTTAAAACCATAGTTTGAGCTTGAAAAATATATCTGCTGCAAATTTATATAAAAATGGACAATTCACTTCTTTAAAAATTGTTTTTGACAATTCACTTCTTGTTTTAACTCTTTATAGCATGAAAGTATATAAAGTGGTTTGACATTACTTGTAATTCAAGCGATGTTAGTTGTCATCAAAATGACTTGAATGTAGTATAAGTTTCACATTTAAGTGCTGTTTTGCCTTTTAATTGGTAAAATTGATTAAGACACATTATTAAGTCTGCAGCAAAAGCTAATTTCCAAAGCCGTTCATTGTTTGAGAATAGTGCTTGAGGGCAGTTCTTATTATTCAAAAATTTTCAATCTTGCTCTTAAGCTCAAAAGAATCACAATAGAACTTTGCCATAGTTAAGACATCAAACTGCTGTGTGGTAGGGAAAGTCAAGATATTTCTTACAAAAATTCACTAAATTGATTTATAATGATTAAATCCATGAAAGCAAATGAAGTTACCATTGACACTATTGGTTGAACACATGACAGATTCAAATATTACTATAAGGTAACTACTGATTAAAAATACTGTGACTAACCACAGAGTTTAAACACCTTACATTTTCACAACCTTTATGAATTTTTCAACTAAGTATTTTTCTGCTCCACATACATTTCTACTACCATCAATTGTAACACATCTTAGAAGATTCCACTTCATGTTGTACTGAATCAGTGTTTTCTCAGCTTTTTTGAAAATAGTTTCACCTGTAGTTGTTCCATGAAGACTACTCACAGAGGCTAATTCTTCAACCACTTCAACATGGCATTGATTCTGAGTAATATCTGTTATTTCATGAAGAGCCAAGGAAAACCACTGAAAGTTAATTGCCTTTCCTTTAATTGACTATTGATGTTGCTCCCAAAGTCCTCACTCTTCAAGCAACTGTTTTAGCTGAAAGTCTTAAGTTAATTTCTCTGGACACATTTCTTTGGCTGTTGCAACCTAACACAACTTAATTGAACAGCTTTCTTTCTTTGTCTAAGAAATGAGCCACTCAGAAAATTACTTTGGTTGAAGCCTCATTTTAATTCCTGTGAAGAAATTCTGCTGTGCTGAAATACTGTTTTAAATTCTTTAATTGTTCTCACTGTTGCTTTCCTGTCAGTGGGGAATATTGTGATGAATGCTTAGTCTGATAATGTGGACATATATTATATTCTTTTAGCAAAACTATAGTGTTATTGCATAATAAATGCTTTGCCATCAAAGTTGATAAAATAATCCACATTCCACTGTGCTTTAAAAGTATGACATTTAAAGTCCATTTTTCCCTTTTTTCTTGTTTTGACATGATAAGTATGTACTGGTAATAAAAAAAGTCACAGTGTTATACTCATGGCACTGGAAACACTGCCAAGTTATAACAGCATCACTGTGATCTGTAGGGTACTGAGCAGCAGTGCAAAGTGATGAGAGTGCCACATACGTTCCCTGTTGCAACTATTCAACTCTGTATTGTTGCATGAAAGCAATCACAGACAATATGCACACTTACATAAGCATGACTGTGTTTCAATAAAACTTTTTATGGGCACCAAAATTTGAATTTCATGTAATTTTCACATGGGATGAAATAGCTGTATGAAAACAGGTGGTGGGCTGATTTTGGCCTCTAGGGCATAGTTTTCTGACCTCTGGTCTAGCAAAAGGGTCAGGCTGCCAGTCAGCTAACCAGTATTCACTGAACTTGGTGCCAGGTACTCACCCTGGGTGAAAGGAAGTCTTCTGTTAGCACTAACACCAATAGCAACTCTGCAGTTATTATTTTGCTCTTTAAAATCTTTTAATAGTTCACTATGACCTTTGGTATGATTCTTTAGCATTCCATTCTAGACTCTTCATGGTACTGGCTACTTTTCCAACTTCAGCTCCTGATTCTTCTCTTACCCTCAGCCACAGCCATACTCAACTTCTTTTTTTAAAGCCAGTCAAGTTTAGCAGTGGGGGGTTGTATACCAACGTTAGTGACACTAATGTTAATAAGTTCTGATAACCCACTACCATCAGACCAGCCCATACTCAACTTCTCGAATTTATCAGAACTCCCGTATTCTTAGGCTTCTGCACCTTGCAGATATGTTGCTGCCTCTGCCTGGAATGCAAATTCCCCATACTCACCTTCCAGCTCCTACCAATCTATTTTCTATTCCCTAGGAGCCTTCTCTGGTCCCTCTATGCTGTCAAGGACAACTCTTCCATCAGCTTCCACAGAAATATGGACAAAGCTCATAGTACTCATCACTCCATATTATAGTATAGAATTTATTTATACAACTCTCCAAGTAAGAGTAGCTTCAGGACAAGGATCATGTCAATTTGGGAGGTTTTCAGCTATTTCTTTGCAAACTTTTTTAGCCCTATTTCTCCTCTCCTTCTGGGACTTGATGACACAAGTGTTAGATCTGTTGTTACAGGCCCACAGATTCTGGAGGCTCTGTTTATTTACTTATTTTCGCAGTGTATTTTCTCTCTGTTGTACAGATTGGGTATTTTCTATTGTTCTGTTTTGAAGTTCACTGATTCTTTCCTCTATCTCCTCCATTCTGTTGTTGAGCGCATACACTGAGTTTATTTTGATCATTTTTTAGTTATAAAATTTCCATTTGATTCCATGAATGCAGTTTTTTGACCTCCTTACAGCCATATGAGAATAGGCCTTGGGCCTGGAATGCTTCCTTACCAAGGGATAAAGAGTCCTCAGAGTCTGTTCTGGACTTGTCACCTTGTGTGGGGATATCTTTCCTTGTTTCAGACTCAATGTCTGCTCCTTTGTTTTGCTTAAGTGTGTGCATCATATGACACCTGGCTCACTTCACTATTATATCTGTTTGTTCCCTGTGGGGAGGGAATGAGGTCCTGATGCTGCAGCAGAAGAGGAGTTTGTCAGCTGCCGGAGACACCTGCTGGCCAAGAAAGACTAACATCCATTACTGAATCTGATCTTGCCCTATGTCTTTTCTATGTGAGCAAAGCGTTGTTCCATCCAGTGCTTGACTGCATTGTGTTTTCCTCAGAGACTCTGATACCAAGATGCAGCGTGCAGAAGTGTCTGGACATCTACTCCCAATAATAGATAACGGATGCTACTTGCTCAACAATTCTTATTTGTATCTTCTATTTCTTTCCT
The DNA here is from genome assembly GCA_963575035.1 of Avahi laniger. Classification (NCBI taxonomy): domain Eukaryota; kingdom Metazoa; phylum Chordata; class Mammalia; order Primates; family Indriidae; genus Avahi; species Avahi laniger. Next base: position 28,144 of record CAUYSK010072419.1, on the reverse strand, counting down.
GAAACTTCCTCTTTCTCTACTGAGGCCTTCTAGTTCTTCATTTGTTTCAAGTGGGTTTGTAATTACTTGTTATGATGGCTGCTTTAAAATCCTTGTCAGATAATCCAAACATCGGATGTGCCCTAATGCTTGTATCTATTGATCATCTTTTCTCATTTAAATTGAGATTATCCTGGTTCTTGGTATGATGAGTGGTTTTTTAATGAAACTTGGGTATTTTTGAGTATTGTTATAAGACTATGGATCTTACTTGGATTTCTGTTTTAGCAGGCCTCCTCTGACATTGCTCTGGTGGGGGAAAGGGGAAACTGCCTTGTTACTGCTAGGTATAGATGGAAATCCAGGTTCCCTATTCAACCACTGTTGATGCTGAGTGAAGAAGGAGTGTCTCCTTGTTACTGCTCCATCGGGATGAGAGTTCTGGCTCTCTACTAGGCCTCCATTGATATCACCCTGGCTGGGAGGTATAGGAGGGCCTCATTATTGCTCCCCACATTGCTTTGCTCCCGCTGACACAATAGGGGGATGGCATTACCACTGGACAGTGGTGAAAGTCTTGACTCTCCACTAGGTCTCCTCTGACACTAACACAGCAGGGATGGGGAGTAATCCCTTATAACTACTGGTGGGAATGGAAGTCCAGGCTCTCCAGTATAGGTGAGAGTGGGATTTGAGGCGCCTCGTGACAGCCTGATGAAGGTGAAGAGTCTAGGCTTCTTCTAGAAGCAGAAGTCCCAAAACTATTCTGACAACTGAAGTTTTGGTAATAACTCAAAGCCTGTTTATACTTGGCTCCATCTCTGCTCAACCCTAACCCTATGTTTATTTGTATTATCAATGTGTTCTGGCATCAGTTGGATAATCTTTACGATACTGTAAGGATGGGAAGAACTGGTAAATTTTTTAAAACTTTTGACCCTGACATAAAGGATAAATATAATTCTATTTATGAGAATAGATAAATCATGACTCTGTATGTGATACTAACATTAAAAATGAACTATATATTCCTAAATGTTTCAGGTTAAGTACTTTGTTGTTTAAACGGAAGTTTATTTTCCTATAATTGAATGGAAGTGATATTGATGGTACTTACATAAGTATTAACATATTGCTATAAATTATATACTAATTAGTCCATAATCTGATTCAGCATACTATTTTACATAATTTTAAAATATTGGTTTATCTATGCATATATTTGTCATATTAATTTGGTAAATTCAGATTAAACTTTCCTCAGCTCCTAGTATATTTAGAATTATGAAACAAGAATCAGTACTAAATAAGGTTTGAGAATAAATGAGAGATGTAACAATGTTGGGGTTATATGTCCCAAGTATAAAGTAGATTACGACTGTTTATGTGTTGGGCTCATAGGAAGGTTGGGGAGGGATAAGTTGGAAGTGATTCACAGAGTGGTAATTAATAAATTTGGAACCCAGACTGTGAAATCATGAAAGGATTTTGGAAATTCCAACCTCCCCATTTTATTGAGGTTTTTGAATCCTATTATGTACCTGGCACTTTACCTACCTTATGGCATCTAATCTAAAATAATGTTGTAAAGTGGCTATATTTTCTCTTTTTCACAGATGAGGGAACTGAAGCTCAAAATTAGACTAACTTGTTGAAGGTTGCCCAGCGATCAAGTGGTAGTTAGGACTTGAACCTAGATCTGTATGATTCCACAATTCATGCTCCTTTGGTTACACCATTCTGTTTTCCACATGGGTTTACAGATTCGCTTTTCATGGAAATAATTATTATAAAATCATTTATTCTTTGTCCCCATTTCTCTCTCCAGTAAAGAATCTAAACCTTAGAGGTTTAGATTTTAAACCTATTTTACATACATTTGACAGATAATAAACTATGCAAGATCCAACAAATTACATCGTGACATAAGGATTTATGTTATAGTATGAAATTTATCCCATGCTTGATGATGGAGGATAGATCCTTGTAGTTGCAATAGACCTACAGTGCTAGCTTAGAGGATAGGTAACTTTCCCAAGGTCACACAGCCCGTGCGGAACAAGGATTCAAATGCAGATCTGCCTGACTCCAACTCCTGTCCACTGCATCCACTCTTGCAATTCTATTACCTAGTAATGGTGGGAAGGAAGGTGTGGAGGGGTAGGAGATGGATAGCCTAATAACTCTTGGAAAGGGCCTGAATCAGGACTATCAACTTCAGGAAGACGGCCTAATTCTGGCAGAATTTGTATCTCTGCTTGTGCAAGTCTGTGTGTGTGTCTGTGTATGCATGTGTGAGACAGTGGGGTCAAAATCTCCCAGGCTTTTAAGGTCAACATTTGTGACAAAGTTAACAACGCATGTGTTAATTGAGCTGTAGAAAATATTCAGCCCTCTGTACCCAGTGAAGCAAAATGCAATACCATAAAGAATGGAAGAGGTGTTTCGGAGAAAGTAATTAAACATGAACTGTAATCTATACAAAACTACAGTTTGTTGGTCTAGTTACTAGTCTCAGGGGAACAATTTAAAACTGTATCTGCGTGCAAAATCACTTGGGATTTCCATAGCTTCTCACGCAATACTGGTAGGATTTACTGAGTCAGCACTGGATTGTCTTTCTCACGTTTTGAAATCCACGTTTAAATATATCTTGTCTACCGGCTACAGGTGGACACTTATTATTGAAAATACACAAAACTCTGTTTATAAAAGGATCCATTATTATTTTCCTATCCCTGAAGACTGGAGGTGCGAACTGTAACAGTCCTGTTATATGAGATACAGCTTATTAAATGTGCTTTTTGAAAATAGTCGAAAGAGGCCTGTTTTCTCTCTCAATTATACTATGGATTGAAAGCCAGAATAATGTCTTTTATTTGCACCTGAGAGACAGAACAAAGTGTTGTCTAAGAGTTACTGCACGTAGTCACAGTTGCAAGGTTTTTCTGGGCCACAAGCTGTGATCTGTCCACAACCAGCCCCCACTCTTCCATGAAGGCCCCACTGAGATCACAGCAATAGAACTCAACATTCTGGAGATCCCGCTTAACGATTTCTCATCGCTTTTTCTTCTAATACTATAACGAACTACTGATAAGACCTAGGAAGCACGAAAATTGGGCCCCAAAGTGCCGCCAACAGACAGACCTTTGGCGGTGGGGAGCCATGGTCAGCGAGCCAGACCCCGCGGGCGACTCTCCATTCTCTCCGGCCTGGGGTGTGCCGACGGGGATCTGGGGGACTTTCTCCCTTCACTTTCGGCGCGGGCGAGGGGATCGCGGCCGCAAGCACAGGCCTGCACTAGGGCGGCGTCCGGGCCGCGCGCGGGGCATGGAGCCCGCAGCAGCTCGCGGAGGCCATTATTTCCAGCAATGCCAAAAGTCTGCGCCTTCTTCGGCAGGCAGAGGTCCGGGACCGTGAGCCGCCTCCCGGCTACGCGACCTGTACCAGGCCCGGGACCCCCGGAGTTCGCGCGGGGCGGCCGGTGCTGCGGTCTGGGCCCATCCTGGAGCTCCCGGGCAGGCGAAGGGCGTCCATAGCGTCCTCGCCCGCAGCTCGCGCCCGCCACGGGCGGTGTCGGACCTCGCCCTTCCCCACCACTCCCCTCCCCCTCCCAAGCCCGCCGCGGCTCCCGAGGCGACACGGCCCGGACCCTCCATTCTCTCCCCGAGTGTATTTAACTAGCACAACCTAACAGGAAGCTCCCTCTCGGTGACAACCCTTCCCCCGACAGACGCGCCCAGGAGCCAACCACCGGCCAGAATTGGCCTGCATCCCGCTCCCCTCTCGGTGGCAGCCTCGGTGGGCGGGGCTCGGGCAGCTAGCAAGTTAAGTGGAGCCACGGCTGACGTGAGTCAACAAAGGTCACGTGAAGCGAGCGGGCTGCGCCGATTGGTGGCGCCGGCCGGGCGGGGAAGGGGGGTCACGGCGGCGGCGTGGGGTTCGCTGTGTGACACAATTACAACAACTTTGTGCTGGTGCCGGGGAAGTTTGTGTCTCCAACGAATTCCCCCCCGTGCTCCCCAGCTCCGCGCGCTCCGGCTGTTCCCGCCGTCCCCGCCCGTGGCTGCCCCCTGCCCGCCCCCGCGATGTGACCCTACAGCCGAGCGCCGCCACTGCCGACCCGGGGGCTCCGCAGCCCCTGCCGCCGCCACCCTCGCCGCCGCCGCGTTGGGATTTTTCGTTGCCGCCGCCCGCGGCGGAGGAGGAGGCGGCGATAAAGTTGGTGTGCCGGTCCCGCGCGGAGCAATTGGGGGCGTCGTTGCGGGCCCCGGTCCGGGGGGGAGGTGTCGGCGTTGGAGTTGTGAATTCGCTGCGTTTCCATGAAATCCTGCGGAGTGTCGCTCGCTACCGCCGCCGCTGCCGCCGCCGCTTTCGGTGATGAGGAAAAGAAAATGGCGGCGGGAAAAGCGAGCGGCGAGAGCGAGGAGGCGTCCCCCAGCCTGACAGCCGAGGAGAGGGAGGCGCTCGGCGGACTGGACAGGTACGGGCCGCCGTGTCCCGCGCGGTCGGCTCCGGACGGGCAGGAGCCGCTCTCCGGAAAGGCCCGAGCGCGGCTTGCCTCTGGCGGCCGCGGGGCGGGCACCTCGGCTTGGCGCTCTCCGCGCCGCCTCCGCCGGGGCCTCGGGCTCGGGCAGGGACGGGTCGGTGGCGTTCTCGGAGCGCTAACGAGCCGCGTGTGTCTCTCCCCACAGCCGCCTCTTTGGGTTCGTGAGGTTTCATGAAGATGGCGCCAGGACGAAGGCCCTACTGGGCAAGGTAAGACAGCCGCGAGCCCGAGCGCGGACACGGTCTCCCGGGCGGGCACCGCGCTCTCCCGGGCCCCGCGGCCGGGTCTGCGCTCATTGTGGTCGCGAACGATGGCCGAGGGGCTTCCGGAAAACTATTTCCTGCCTCTTCCCTCCCCCCTACCCCCGGATACCTCGCTCGCTCCCTTGCGAAATCGTTCTCTCCTCTTGTAGCTGGAGGAACAGAGACGGCATCGCTTTGGGGCCGGGCTCAACTGGGTCGACAAAATTGCCTGCTATTTTACAGCTTTTCGAGGGTAGGCCAGTGATCTCCGATGTGCCTTTTAGGGTCAGGGGATCGTAAATGTGTGCAGATTTTCCCAAATTTCCGACTAACTTGCCTCCCACGGTTTTTTATTCTTTTCCTTCAGGCAGGCTGTTCATGATATCTACTGTTTACCAAACGTTTTGGGCTTTCTCATGTCCCTGCTCCCAGAAGGGGGAAGTTGCACGTAGTTTTAGGTCGGTGAAGAGTTTGCATTGGGGTGTTGACATGTTTCTCGATTGGTATGTGTTTTACCTGAAGTTAGGTGACTTGTTTACTTTTTGGATCTTTCTGCCATAGAAATGCCGCAGTTACTTGGGAATATGTTTTCTTCCTGGAGCCTCGTTTCCTGTGTGTCTGACAGGGGAGGCCGGGGAGGATTCGGGGTGTAGTCTCTGTTTATTTGTGTGGAAAGTTGTTGGCACTGTCATTTAGTTAAGTAATGGCTGCTCCTATCGGCCCAAGATGGCGGGACAGGGTGGGAGGAGAAAGTGAAGGGGGGGGTTTGGGGGAGGGAGTGGAGGTAAACATGGAAATAAATAGTAGCGATGAATAGGCCTTTCCTTCGGAGTGTGTAGCTCAGTGGTGTTTAATAAAAATTATCCCAGATTATCTGCATATGGAATTCTGTACCTTTCTCAAGCCTGGAAGTAGCGTGCATGAGCCTGGTAAATGCTTATCAACCTGTAGCACATTTAGTTACCCATCCGTAAGCTACTGAACAAAGGCTGGAGTCTCACTCTGCATCAGTTTATATCTTCTGACCAAAATCTGATTGCAGTGATATTTCAATGGTTTCTTCTTAATTGGGACCGTGAAACTTGGAGTGTGTGCGATAGGTGTTTCATTGATTAGACATATTCTTTTGTAGCTGAAATCAGTAGTTTTGCATTTGACACCTAGCTTTATTGTTGCAGTTGAGAAGAAAGTGTGACATGAATAAAGCCTAGCATTTTATTCGTAAATTGATTTTTTTGTTTTATTTAGCTGTCTTGAATTTTTGTCTGTAGTTTGGTTTAGGAGAGTCATTTAATTCCTTTTTATCTGTAATTACACTTATGTTTTTATTTAAAAGTAACTAAATATAAGGAGTTTTGATTGCAAATAATGACCAGAAAGCTAAATGGAAATAATTTTTTTCGGTAAGCCTAGTTCGTTTGACCGATACAGAAAACTTGAATTAAACTTTGGCTATGTAGGTATTAATTGGCTTCATTAAAATTGTCGCTGGAAAAATGAACAGTGATTACTTCTGGAAAGATTTAAGCATTAATGATTGTCGGTCTTTTGCCTTAAAGGATTTTTTTTCAATCTGAGTACTTAAAATATTTTATTTTATTTAAAGATATTTAACTGCTGTCAAAGTTGTCATTCCAAAAGATTAAACAAATGATTTAAATTTATTTTATTTTGGAGTGATTATTGCTGGTCTAACATGGGTTGATAAAATTCTTTGCAAAGATAATTCACTTGGAAAAGTTTGGCCAAATCTATTGCTTTTGGTTATGGTAATGAAGAAATAAATGGTATCTGGTGTTTTATGTGGAGAATGTGTAAAAAGCTAGTTAATGATTTCATGTTTTAGAATGCTCATATTCAGATAGATTCGCAGTGGATGGCGTTTAACATTGGATTTTAGATTGTAATCCTGAATTCTGCAGTTATGCACTAATGAGTTTAAATTTTAAAAAACTGAGCATTTTCAAATATTTTTTGTGAAGTTGTGCATTACTTTCTTGAGGTTTGAGTACAGTAACATCCCCAAAGTGAGAAACTTGAGAAGCTTCATGATATATTTTGGAGAAGAATTATGGCTTCATAAAATATGGAATAATTTGCTAAACTACTAAGTAGTTTGAGCTAAAGAAAAAAAATCTGCATTGCTTCAGACTCAATGCTTGGGAGGTCCTACCTGCTTAGATCAACACTCCTTAGCTTTAACACGAAAGGAAAACATTCAGTAGTATGTGCTTGCAATCTCATGCACTTCTTGGTTGCATCTTTGTGAGCCTGAACACACCAGTGGAATGTGTAATGTAAAGCTCGACATTATGTAACTTCGCACCCTCTGTTTGGATTGGATTCTGAATAGAATGAATGAGCTGGAATCCTGTTATAGGAAGCATTGACTTACTCAGTTTATCTCTCGTTTTAACAAACCTGGCAAGCAGTATTTGTGTGTGTGTGTGTGTGTGTGTGTGTGTGTGTGTGTGTGTGTGTAATGTTGAGCTATGCTAGTTTCAGAATTCTTATTCTCTGAAAGTCTTAAAAACAAGAGCTGGCTTTTCTTTACTGGGGTAGGTTCAGGCTACTTAACTGAGGGCAGACAATGGACTTGAATAACTCCCAGAATTCCCTTTTTAGCTATGATTTTTGTCGTGCCACTGTCCCCAAGGCAAATTTAGTGTGCACTTTGTCGAACTTTTTTCCTTTCTTACAGAAATATACCTATTATTTCTTGTTTTCAAAAATTATTATGCCTATATATATTATTGGATCTTCTTTCAAGTTTTTAAATTTACATTTGTAGGTTTAGAAAAATATAACTCTTCACCTAAAAGCTTTGGAGAGTTGAAAGCATTAAATAAGTGTCCCTTGCCCCCAAACTTATGTATTCCTTTTCCAGGTGTGAGGATACTTTATCCAAACTGCTGATTTCTCTTGGCCTTTGAATGTTTTGTGAGATTCAATTATATTAGAGTCATCGAAAGAATTTTTGTCTGTAGGACGGCCATTTGATATACAATGCTTGGGGTTTTGGATTAAAAAATAAATTAGTTAATACAGTGTATTATTTTTGTAATAGTGTCTTTAAAATAAGGTTGTAAACAGCTAGAGCTTGCTTAATCAGAGTTCTTATAATATAGCATGATCTTGAACAAGTTTGCTTTTTAATGCTAACCCTTACTCTTCTGGTAACATAATAATTCAAGATTATTTTAAACATTATAGTGGAGTTAATGAAAAGTAATTAAGTAAAACATTTTAACAGAAATTAACAGGCGACTTTTTTAGTACATTTTTGAAAACTTTTGGATTAATTTTTTTTAGTAGGATAAGTATTTGAGTTAAAGTATAATAATAGTAATATACAGCATAAATGTAAGAGTATAAATATGGTAATACTACAAAGCATAGTTATTGTAATAACATAATGCTAGAGGACTGGGGAATCTTATCTGTCAGGAAACTGTTGTTAAAACACATACTTTGTGTTGAAGTATCTTAACATGTCTTAAATACTGTATCTTACTGGAACCTTTTTTGGTAAATCTATAGAAAGATTATAGAATAATCAGAAGAAGTTATGGATTGTTTATCATTTAAAAATATATGCGCTTTCTTTATTAGAGATATTAGTATTAAAATAGTTGGCATTTAAAAATGTTGGGGTAATAGAAGTAGTTTAAGATCCGTTGAAGCATATATTTTCCTAAATTTGGTTTGCTTGTGTGTAGACAGTAGGCTGACATTATTAGGTCAGTTCTAGAGATGGCTTTTTTATACTATAATACTTGGATATTGATGTTTAAAAACATGTTATGTGTGTTTTTTGTTTGCTGGCACTTAAAGAGATATAGATTGAATATCTCTTATCCGAAATGCTTGGGACCAGAAGTGTTTTGGATTTTGGATTTTGGAATATTTACAGAACTCGTACCGGTTGAGCAATCCCTAATCTGAAAATCTGAAATCCAAAATGTTACAATAAGCATTTCCTTTTAGCTTCATGTTAGCACTCAAAAAGTTTTGGAGGATTTCTGATTTTTGGATTAGGGATGCTCAATCTGTATATTCATTTCCAGTGCTAAAGAAAGTTAATGTTTTGGTTAAAAAAGTAACCACAGAAATAATGTCATAATTTGTGTTTGAAAATAAGTGACATCTTTGATGCATTTTAAAGAGTTTTCTAGTTTGGAAATTATCTTCTAACAATTACAGTCATAATTGTTTATTTGGACAAAGTCTCATGTATGTACTACATATTTCCTATAATTGTTATAAAGATATCCTAAGAGATTATAGGATACGTTTACGTATCTGGGCACAAATTAGAACTGCAGCAATACATAAACAGGTATTAATACTTTTTAAGTTCTGGTGTTCTTTTTCACTGAATAGTTCTTTCTGTTGAATGAATTACAAATTGAAATGACTAGGGAGCATTTGACTGCCACCTCTAGATATTTCAGGTTGTTAAGAAAAACTGCCTGAGAGATGAATTTTTGTGGCTTAGGTTAAAGATGAACCAAAATGAAGGTTCATTGCTTGGCTAGCTGCGGAGTAAATCTTTTTCTGACTTAGATTATGTAACATTTAGTTTTTGTTTATATAGTACCAATATTCATATTTGAAAGGATTTTTGTTAAGTTTGTTTTTACTTTGAAACTCATTGTGATGCTTTGAACTCTTTGAAATTGATGTTAGTGACTAATAACACTGCATTATTAATATTTTTGAAATGTGGTATCAAGAGAGCTAATTTATGTTAAGAAAATACCACCAGATTGCCTAAGAATTGAAATGGTGGTTAGGCTATTTAGGGCCCACATGTATTTATTTGTAGACTAGTTAATTAGTGGAGTTTAATGAATGCATAAGTGGCATAATTGACAGTCTTAAGTACTTTTACTGAAACTTCACATATAATTGTATCAGTTTTCTATATTAGTTTGCTGAATATGTGATGTCAGTTTGTATTTTGATGTTGGTAGGGTTCTGTAATAGAATATTACACAATATGTGACAAAAGAGAAAATTTTAAATGTTAAAGAGTTAAATGTTTTAGTTATATTTCACCAGTTTAAAAAAAACAAATGAAATAAATGGTTTAGGTTATTGTGACAGTAAATTAAAGCAACAAATATTTGAATGTACACAAAGTGCAAGTCTTCTATGCAGGGAATATGAAGGTAACTTAGATATCCCTCGTCTGTGTTGAATTTAAAATTCCCTAAGAGGGGTGAGATAAGTATGACTAACATAGGAACATCTATGGCAAAAGAAAAGTGTGAAGTACTCTGAAAGTTTATGATAAAGGTCAATTTAACAAGTTACAAGTTAGTCTGGCTCTTATTAATAGGATGGGGATCGTTTCTTGATTCTACTTCTTGGATATGGTGTTTCTCGATTTAGATATTATTAGCAAGTCATCTTTTAATTTGGTTTAGGAAAACATTTAAAAATCAGATTTTATCTGGGACAGTTTTTCATTTGTAAAATAAAAATCAGATTTTAGCTTTTAGCAGATGTTTAAAAGATGATCTGTGTGTTCTGTTCCTCCTTGATATCATTTTGTAATAATGATATTTACCTTTGTTATGGGTTGTTAACTTGGCCATTGTTCACGGGTCAATTTAAGAAATTCTCTGATAGTTTGGAAAGGAGATTCAAGACGTAGTTAAGTAATGGTCATCTTGGAGTACAAAGCACCTCTGGGATGAGAAGGAGGGGAGATTTTAAGCTTTATAGATTTTTGTACTGCTTTTTAAAAAATCATGGACATGTTTTATTTTAAAAATAATACAGTAAGCACTCTGATAGTGAGTACACCAGAATATTATATTTTGGTTGACTAAAGATGATTTTAATCTACTATGTCTGTAGTTAGATACTTGTAAAGGCCTTATTGCATTTTATTACAGTCTCAAGTTGGGATACTTTTGAAGTTGATTGGTCCTTCAAGTGGGGGTAGGAGTGAATGAAGTTGCAATGTACTCACTTAGGTCCTGTTTCCTTATGTTTTAGATGGCTTTGTAATAGTCACTGTACCCATTCTTCATTTTGATCTTTAGCATCTGTTTCATTGTTGTCTTTACTTTTGGGTCTGATTTGGCCCAGGCTGATATTTGGGACCTAATTAAGAACTGTAACTTGGAAAGGTGGGAGTAATCCCTTATTTAGATTGCTTTAGCTTTCTGAGCAATTTGTAAGCTATTTGTTACTATCTTCTGCAAGGTTTTATTTTTTTCTCTTATCCTTTGCCTCCTTTTATTGTATCTTTTGTTATTCTACATTGTTAAAACTGTTGGTGTCATTCTGTTGTGAATGTATTCTTGTATTCTTTTTGTAGTTTTGTCTGTGGTAGCATTTTGTCTGTGTTAGAATAAATAAAAGATGCCACTGCTAAGTTTATTCTCAGGAAAAAGGTTGGGCTTTGTTATGTTAGGGGTATTATATAAGGTCATCTAATTCATTTTAATTTTGAACAATGGAAGGAATTGTTTTAGACAAAGGGTTGTTTTCAGACTATAGATCTATTATGTTCCTTAGATCTTTCTCTCTTTTGTTTTTTTTTTTTAAGAAAAAAGTTTATTAGGAAAAATTTCCAGTGTTTTCAAAAGTGGAGAAAATCAACCAACCATCACCCAATTTCAATAGTTTTCAATCCATAGCCAGTCTTATTCTTGCCCCTCACCCCCATTATTTTGAAACAGCGAGATCTCAGACATCAATCACATAATTTAATCCATAGATATTAATATTTGTCTTTGAAACATAACCACAATATAACATATAAAAATAATTTCTTAATATCAAATATCAATGGACCTTGTTTTTTGCTATATGGAAATTGAGAAATAGTTCCTTGTGAAATGAATAGGAAATATTTAGCTGAATATATGATGTGAGTTTGTTTGTATTTTGATATTGTGGCAGCGTTCTTTAATAGAATATTACCCCAATATGTGGCAAAAGAGATAATTTTCCCTAAGAATTTTAGTTGCTTGAGTCTGTTTGGATAGTTTGTATATTTAGGGAAAATTTGTTTTCAAGGTACAGTAGTTAAAATAAATGTTTTAGGTTGTTGAAATTCAAATATGAGAGTGAGAACTAGAGAAGCTTTTTCTTTGCTTGATTGATAAATGGTACATTTGTTGAAGTGCTGTGGGTGAGGGCCTCTCAGTCTGGGAAACCAGTAACACCTGGCCTCTGCCCTGTAATCAGTCTGTGGGGAGAGGCCAGCAGACTGAGTGATCAGTATGACGTAGTAAGTACAATAATAAAGATGTATGCAAAGTGTATGAGCTCTCAAATGATGAAACAATTAAAACATTTAAAACTTTTTATTGTGAATAGTTTAAACTATGTGCAGGTATTGAAGACAGTTTAGTGAACTCCTTTTTTCAACAATTCCCAGCATTTTGGACAGTTAATTTTAAATGCTCCAAAGTGGAGAAGTGACTGAGGGAAACTGCACAAAGATGTAACATTTGGTCTTGGTTATGAAACATGAGTGGAAGTTTACCAGGCATGTAGATGTAGCAAGAGGAAGAAGAGGGTGGAGAGTTGGAGGTATAAAGTTAAATGGTGTCTGAGGAATTGTGAATTGTTGAGTATAGGAAGAGGATAGGGTATGTCTACCTAGGTAACTGAGCATGTGAAGGGCTCCATCCCTGTAGGCCATAGGATGTTTTGGGATATTGCCAAACTTAACTTTTTAATCAGTGGAAGTGACATGACCTGAAGTAGGTTTTATGGGAATATTACTGGCCATTATTAGAAGGATACAGTGGAGGGGAAAGGAACCTAGTTGTGAAGTACTGATGGGTAGATACCAATGCATGGATTTTAGGGTAGAATTTTGCTCCTACCGCTTATTAGATGTGTGATCTTTGGGGAAATATCTTTCAGAGGCTCAGTTTTCTTATCTGTAAAGCGGAAGTAGTAATAGATTTCCTGTAGGCTATTGCAATTTGTGGTAGGGAAAAATAAATACATGTAAAGTGCCTGGAATTGGGCTTGGTGCTTGGAAGGTGCTCAGTACAAGATAACATCTTGGAAGTTTAAACTGAGACTCTTATTTTGGAATGAGGGGGGAACTGGAGGCAGATTTGAGAGCTCTCGAAGAGGCCTTTTCTTGACTTTCATGCCGTCCTCACTACTTTGGCTTGCTTTCTGTATCTCTTGTATCTCTTTCTCAGTCTCTTGTAGGGAGGGTCTGTTCTGGGTCTTCCTTACTCACCTTGCTCCCAGCTTTCATGTGTACTTGACTGCCTACTTGACTGCTTTGCTTGGATATCTTCAAGGTACTGCAAACTGAACATATACAAACTGAATTTAATGTTCTTTAATGTTCCATATCTTAGTAAATGTCATCACTACCCATGCCAGAAACCTTGTAATAGTTTTTAGTGCCAGTTTTCTTAACTTACTAAGTCGTAATCACCGGATCTCATCATTTCTACATTTTAAATCTTAAATCTGTTTCTCTCCATCCCGACTGCCACCATCCTGATCACAGCCATGATACTGTATGTTGTCTTTGACTTTTGAAATACCTTCATGCAATTTTTTGAATATAGATACTTGCACTTTAATACAAAAGTGAAAAGTTGCACAAAGGATGTTACAGTGAAAATATAATCTCTTTCCTACACTGTCTCTTGCTTATTTAGTTCCTGTTCTCAGAGGCAGCCACTGATAAAGTTTATCGGGTAATTTTTCATATTTCAACACAGGGCCAAGCATATTCTGTTGTATTTTTTCACACAAATGAGATCATACTGTATACACATTGTTAAAATGCTTTGTTAATTTTAATAGTTGCTATATGAAAATATTAGTTTTTATATTGAGTTGTCTTGGATTTGAGAGTTTCTCTGACATTCAAGTAGTGAGATGTTGGTGAGGGGATTGGTTTGGGTGATTTTTAAGTTATTTTGATTTTGAGGTTCTGTTACTCCTTTTATATGTGGTATTTTATGTAGAAATTCTTCGACATGCAAAGGTCTTAATTGAAAGTGTGTTCACATGTGTTTTCCTAAGATAGCAGTTGCTTAATTTTATATACTGTGAACTCTCAACTGGAATAATTGGCAAATTTGGCCATATTTTGGTTTTATTGGTGTGACTGATTACCACACTCCATGAATACTAATTTAATTCATTCCCCAAATGTGTATAGAAGTAGCCATAGTTTATACTACTTAATATCTTGTATCTGCAGAAGTCATTCATTTTCATGATTTATTCTTGTTTTTTAATATAGAAAAGGAAAAATAGGTAAATTTGCATTCTTGATTAGTTGAAAAAGGCATAGCCTTTAGTGTGTTATTAACTTATTTCATAGCAGAATATCTTTACTTTCATTATATTGGTTATAGGACTGGAACAGTGGTACTTTACTTTTTTGGAGTCATTAACCCTTTGAGGGTCAACGTAGCTGCGTACATTTTATATATGATTTCAGAGAGTATGGAGATCTGCCTTGAAGCCCAGCCATGGACTCCAGTATTTTCAGTTAGATTAGTTTACCGATTCTTGGGTAGAGGTGTTCATGATGCGAAGTGTTAATGATGGGAGTATGTTGAGGAGAAAGTAAAGCTTTAGAACCACTGGATTGGTTAGGCTAAGATGGCGTGGATTTTACCACATAGTTTTGTAGTGTTCTATGGCCACTTCAGATATTCTCTCAAAAAGCTCTATTAATCATAAGTGTGGTAGGAGAAGAGAATGTGGTCTGATGCCTGGAGAAGCGATTGCTTTAACTAGAAAAACACCTGTAAGCACATGCCCCTTTATCATAATTAATGGGCTTTAGTATTGTTTCCTCAGCCTGGGTGCTCAAAATGCTGGTTTTGTAGGGAGGTTACATGATATACTGGGAAGAACAATGCATTAGAAAACTCAAGACCTAAGTTTTAGAGTCTGCTACCTACTTTCATCAAATCACTTAATTCTATGGTTGTCATTTTCACCATCGCTTAAAATGAAGGGCTGGGAATTAGGAATTTCCAAAGTGACTATATATATAGCACCAAAATTGTAGCTAGCTGTTCATTTGAATTTTTAGAGTTGATTCAGTTCTTTGATTTTGACCCAGAAGGAGGGCACAGTTAAACTTTGTTCTAGATTGTAATTTTCTTTGATTTCAGCTCAAGTCTTTAAGATTAGAAACTGAATGAATGCACATTATGGAACTGAGAGTTGTATGCTTTTGTTAATCTAGTATGATTAACCATACAATTGGTCTTAGACTAGTTTGAAAGTTTATATTTCTTACTAATGGTTAGTGTTTTTACTTCCCCAAACTGCTGCTTTCGTATAGCTGGGGTTGTTATTTCTTAGGTCAGATCTTACGTTTTTAATTCTGGACATACTCATTGTGTATTCCTGCTTGCTAGGAAACTCAAGTGATGACAGGGCTAAACAAATTCTCAGGTGTGAATTGATAAGAAATGTTACATTGAATAAATATATATTATTAGGTACTAGACATTTGGATATTACAAAGATGAGTAAGGCCTCCTAGTTTCCCTGAGAGTAGCAAGAGTCACTTAGCATTATTTGGGGGCACTTTCTGATCAATTGGAAGTAAGCTTTTATTGTAGGATTTTTGCTGTGTGTGTATGATTATACTTTCATTATGTCTATCAGTTAAAAAGATGGATTCGGAGTTTGTAAATTAGATTCAGAATATAAGTCTTAAGGAGTTATAGCCCCTTAACTCTTACAACTCTTAAGGAGAAACTTTTTTTTAAACAGCTTTTCAAAGATGGCAAATGGATAAAAAAAAAAAATGAAGTGAATCTTTTGTGATTGAGGTTACTTAAGTTTGTGCATTGAAATACTTGGCCGGGATGTTGTAGACAGCGTTCAGACATCTGAAGAATAACTTTTAATAAAGATTATCCAACCTTTAAATAGTCATGATTCTATGAAAAGAGGTAACTGGGTCCTGAATGTCTGAAGGAAAAGCTGGAGTCCTTACTAATCTGATGTATGGTTTTTGGCTTTCACTTTGTCTCTTTTGTCTTGGTTATTGTTACAGAAGTGGATATCCCATGACAGATTGGATTTCACGAATATATTTCTGTAAATGGAAATACTTTTCTATTGACTTGTTTTTAAAATTTGACTATTTTGAGGTAATTGTAGACTCACATACAGTTGTAAGAAATAATAGGTCTAGTGTGCCCTTTACCCATTTCCTCCCAATGGTAGCATCTTGCAAAACATGATACAGTGTCACAACCAGGATATTAACATAGATAAAGTTGAAGTACAGAGCAGTTCCATCACCAAAAGTATCTGTCTTGTTGCCCTTTTATAGCCATATCCAACTCCCCCCTTCACCTGTTCCTAACCCCTGGAAACCACTGATCTATTTATCCACTAATCCATTTCTATGATTTTGACCTTTCAAAAATGTTTTATAAACGGAGTCATACGGTACGTGTCGTTTTAGAATTCCCTTTTTTCACTAAGCAGATTTCCCTGGAGAGTTCTTGTGTATATCGATAGTTACTTTGGGGAGTAGTGTTCCATGGTACTGAGGCACCATAGTTTCTTTAACCATTTACCCTTTGAAGGACATCCGAGTTATTTTCAATCTTTGGCTGTTGTGAATAAAGCTGCTATAAACATTTGTGTACTGGTTTTATGCAAACATAACTTTTCTCTGGGATAAATGCCCAAGAGTGCAATTGCTGGTAGTTGCATATTCAGTTTTATAAAAACCGCCAAACTGTTTTCCAGAGCTGCCCTACTGTTTTACGTTCCCACCAGCAATGTATGAGTGTTTCAGTTTCGCTGCATCCTTGCCAGCATTTGGTGTTACAGCTTTTTTTTATTTTTGACATTCTGATAGGCGTATAGTGATAGGTCATTGTGGTTTTAATTTGCATTTCCCGCATGGCTAGAGATGTTGAACATCTTTCATGTTCTTATTTTCCATCTGTATGTCATCTTTGGTGAAATGTCTGTTCTTGTCTTTTGTACATCTTCTGTTTGGATTGTTTCGTGTTTTTTTTTTTTTTTTTTTTAAACTGTTCAGTTTTGAGAATTTGTCATATATTCTAGGTTTTAGTCCTTGTTGGTATGTGGTTGGAAATAATTTGCTCCTTAACCTGTAGCTTTTCATTCTTCTAACAGTCTTTTGCAGAGCAAAAATTTGTTGAGGTCCAATTTATCAATTTTCATTTTATGGAAATTGTGTTAGTGTGAAATATAAAAACACCTTGCCTGGCCCTAGGTCCCTAAGGTTTTTTTTGTATGTTTTTTACTAAAAGTTTTATAGTTTTATATTTTTACGTTTATGTTTTGTATCAGGTGTGAGGTTTAGGTTCAGCTTTATTTTTGCCATTATTTGTTGAAAAGGCTGTCCTTTTCCATTGAATTGCTTTTGAATCTTTGTCAAAATTAGTTAAGCGTGTTTGTAGGAATTTATTTCTGGATTCTCTGTTTCATTTGTCTATGTGTCTCTTCCACTAGTACCACACTATGTTGATTACTATAGCTGTATTATAGGCCTTAATACCAGATGTAATGATTCTTGGGTTTGTCAAGGTTGCCTTAGCTATTCTGAGGCCTCTGCCTTTCCATATTAATTTTAGAATAAACTTGTTTCTATGTCTACAAAAAAAAACCTTGCTGGGATTTTGAAAGGAGTTGTGTTAAATCAATAGATCAATTTGGGAATAATTGTTATTTATGTACTATGTTGAGCCTTCCAGTCCACAAACATGAGATGTCTTTTCATTTATTTAGGTCTTTTTGATTCATTCCATGAGCATTTAAGTTTATACCTAGGCATTTCATTTTCTTTGGAGCAATTGTAAATGGTTATGCATTTTTATTTAGATTTCCAAATGTTCACTGTTAGTGTGTAGATTTTTGTGTGTTGATCTTGTATCCCATGACCTTGGCGAACTAATTTATTGTAGAAGTTTTCTTTTTTTCCCCACAAATTCCTTGTGAGATTTTCTAGGTAGACAGTCATGCCACTTGCAAGTAGGGAATGTTCTTCCTTTCCAACCTATATGCCTTTTTTTTTTTTCTTACCTTATTGCAGTGGGTAGAACTTTCAATACTATGTTAAAGAGGAATAGTGAGAGCAGACATCCTTGCCTTATTTCTGAAGGTAGAGGGAAAGCATTCAGTCTTCTGTAGTGAAGTTGTAGAATTTTTGTAGATGCTTTTTATTCAGTTGAGGAAGTCCATTTTTCCCACTCCCCCCCTGCCTCCCAAGTTGCTGAGAATTTTTATCATAGATTTTGTGAAATGCTTTTTTTGGGGTCAATTGATATGATTATATGATTTTTCTTCTTCAGACTTTACATGATAGATAACATTGATTAATTTTTGACTGCCGAACCAGCTTTTCATACCTAGAATAAAACCCAATTGATCGTGGTGCATACTCCTTTTTGCACATTGTCGGATTAATGTTTTGTTGGAGCCTTTTGTGTATAAGATCATAACAAGAGTATGGATGAATATGAGTATGCTAATATTTTGTCTAAGATTTCTGCATGTAAATATCATGAGAGATAATGGTTTGTAGGTAACTTTTTTTTTCCTTGAGACAGAGTCTTGCTTTGTCGCCCTGGAGTAGGATGCAATGGCGTAATCATAGCTCACTGCAGCTTCAAACTCCTGGGCTCAAGTGACCCTCTTACCTCAGCTTCATGAGTAGCTGGGAATATAGGCACATAGCACTACGCCCTGCTAATTTTTTCTAGTTTTTTTGGTAGAAACGGGATCTCCCTCCTGTTCAGGCTGGTCTCGAACTCCTGACCTAAGGCAATCCTCCTGCCTCAGCCTCTCAGAGTGCTAGGATTAGAGGCATGAGCCACCGCACCTGGTCAGTAGGTAACTTTTTGTACAGTGTTTGTCTGATTTTAGTATCAGGGTAATACTAGCCTCCATAAAATGAGTTGGGAAATGTTCCCTTTTATTTCTGGACAAGGATGTGTAAAATTGGTTTTAGTTTATCTTTAAATGTTAGCTAGAATTCCTCAGTGAAACCATTTGAGCTTTCTCTTTTTGGAGCTTATAATTAGAAGTTCAGTTTTCTTTTGTGGTTATAGGACTCTTCAGATTGTCTGTCGTCTTGGCTGAATTTTGGTAGTTTGTGGTTTTTGAGGAGTTGGTCCATTTCTTCTAAGTTGTTGAATTTATGAGTGTAGAATTGTTTATAGTTATTCCCTTATTCTTTTAATGGCTACAAGATCTGTAGTGTTAACCCCATTTTCATTCCTGACATTGATGATTTGTGTCTTCATCTTTGTCAGTCTTAGGTTTACCAGTTTTATTAATTTTTAGTTTTTGAAGAACCAGTTCTTTGTTTTATTGATTTTTTTCCTCTGTTGTTTTCCTGTTATCAATTTTATTGGTGTTTTCTCTGATCTTTATTATTTCCTTCCTTCTGCTTGCTTTAGGTTTATTTGCTCTCTGTTTTCTAGTTTCTTGAGCTAGGAACTTGGATTATTGATTTGAGCCCTTTCCTTTTCTCCGATGTAACAGTTTAGTGCCATACATTTACCTTTTAGCACTACTTTAACTGTGTCCCGCATATTCTTATATTTGTATTTCCATTTTCATTCAATTCTGTGTATTTTTAAATTTCCTCCGAGATTTCCTCTTTGATCCATGAAGTATTTAGTAGAGTGTCATTCGGTTTCTAAATATTTGGGGAGTTTCCTGTTTTCTTTCTGTTACCGATTTTTAGTTTGATTCCATTATGGTCAGAGAATTTACTCTGTATAATTTCCATTTTCTTACAGTTACTGATATTTGCTTTATGATATTTTGGTGAATGTATCATGGATGCTTGAAAAGAATGTGCATTCTGTTTTGGGTAAAGTGTTACACGTGTGACAATTAGATCCTGTTGGTTAATTGTGTCCATTCTCTACCCTTGCTGATTTTCTGTCTAGTAGTTTTATCAATTGCTGATAATGTGTTACTGCAAGTCTTCAACTGTAATTTCGGGTTTGTCTGTTTTCCTTTTCTCTCTATCAGTTTTTACTTCCTGTACTTTGAAGCTCTTTAGGTTGATATGTACACATTTGGGATTATAATTGTCTTCTGGTAGGTTGATCTTTTTATCATTATGTAATGTCTCTCTTTATTTTACTATTAATTTTCCTTGCTCTGAAGTCCACTTTATCTGATAATTAATATAGCCACTCCTGCTTTTTAAAAAATTTAATATTTACATGGTATATCTTTTCCCCATTGTATTGGAAGAATTTGTTTTTGCAGACAGTATATTGTCAGATAATTTTAAAAAGTCACTTTTTCAATCTATCTTTCAATTGGTATATTTAGACTATACTTGAAGTAATTATTGATATGTTAGGGTTTAAGTCTGCTATTTTAACTTGTATTTTTCTGTTTTCTCATTCATCTTTTTCTTTTCTTACCTTCCTATGGGTTATGTGAATATTTTTTAGGATTCCATCGTGGTTTGTAATATTTTTGAGTATATTTCTTTGTATAGATTTCTTAGTAGTTGCGCTAGGTATTATTGTAATATTCATGTGTAACTTACGACTGTCTACTAGTTTAGGTGTTTTACCACTTCAAGTGAAGTGTGGAAACTTTGCTTCCATTTAGATCCTTTTGCCCTCTCTATTTTTAAAATATAATTTCCTAAAGTATTCTTACATTTCTCTACATACATTGAGCACATCAGATGGTGTGATAAATTTTATTTCAACCAACAAATGTGATTTAAGAAATTCATGAGTAGTATGATAGTCTATTACCCCTACTTTTACTTATTTCAGTGTTCTTTCCTTTCTGAAGTTTTGGGCTTCTGTTATCATTTCCTTTTTGTTTACAGACCTTTTTAGGTCTTTTAGACATTCTTTCAGGGTGCGTTTGCTAGCAACAAATTTAGTTTTTCTGAGATAGTCTATATTTTCCTTCATTCCTGAAGTATATTTTTGCCACATATAGAATTCACAATCGACAGTTATTTTCTTTCAGTATTTGACAGGTGTTGTGCTATTTTCTTCTGTTCTGTGTGGTTTTAGATGAGAAATTTGTTGTCATTTGAACTGGTGTTCCCCTAAAAAGTAATACATTGTTTCTCTCTGGCTGCTTTTAAGATATTTCCTTTTTTTTTTTTTTTTTTGGTCTTTAGCTGTCAGAAGTTTGTGATGTATCTTGGTGTGGTTGTCTTTAGTTTTGTTTTATTTGGGGTTCACTCACCTTTTTGTATCTGTCTTTAATGTGTTTCACCAGATCTAGGAAGTTTTTAGTCATCATATCTTTGAATAATTTTTCAATCCTATTCTCTCTCATCTTCTGGGATTCTGAGAAGAATCTTAGCTCTTTTGTTTTTGTCCCATAGGTCCCTGAGGCTTTGTTCATTTTTTTTTTTCCAGTCTGTTTTCTCTCTTGTTTAGATTGACTAAATTCCTTTGATCTGTTCACTGACTCTGTCATCTATCATTTCTACTCTTAAATTGAGCCCATTCAGAGAGTTTTTACTTTGGTTGTTGTGTTTTTATTTTTATAATTTCTATTTGGTTCTTTTTAAGTAACTTTGCTGAGATTTTCCATTTTTTCATTTGTTTCAAGAGCAATTATAATTGCTTGTTGAAGCATTTTGTTGACTGCTTTTAAAATCTTTGTCAAATAATTCAAAAATCTGATTCATATCAGTGTCCACTCTGTCGGTTCTCTTCATTCATGTTATACTTGCCTGGTTTTGGGTATGGCATGTGATTTTCAATTGTACCCTGGACATTCTGGGTATCACATTATGAGAACTCTGGATCCTATTCTTTTTTTTATAGTAGGCAATGCCCTTGTTGAAGTGCCGTGCAAGGGCTAGGTGGGTGTGTATTAATATATTCAGCTTCTTGCTGGGTCCTGCTGACAATTAGCCTGGGAAAAGTGGGGCAGTGAGTACAGCCTTGATGCAAACTGGTGGGATAGAAGTTCAACTTCCCCCTTATCTTCACTGACATTTTCCTGGCAAAAGTTGGGCATCAATTTACACTACCTTGTTGCCTCTGAGTAGGGGATATGAAATTAACTTCCTGATGGGCCATACTGCCTCATCAAGAGAGAAATGGAAGGCTAACTCACACCACTCTGATGCTTGCAGGGTGGGGCAGAAGCTTGTTACCTCACACCACTTCGCCTGAGTTAATGCCAGTGGGGAGTGGAAGCTTGGTACTCTCTGGGTACCACTGCCATGAGAGGGTGGCTGAAACAAATTGTCAGTTACTCAGTCTTACATTACTTCATTTAGTCTTGGTTCTGGGTGAGTGTGGAAGTTCAGCTCCCCACTGGTTCCCACTGACACTAGAGGTGAAAGGAAAGTGGAATGCTGACTGACCCTAACTCACACTGCCTTATTCAATCTTGTTGATGCTGGTAGGTGTACAGATTCGGCTCCTTACTGGGTCTCAGTGATACTAGGACTGTGTGTGGGGGTGGCGGTGAAGGGTAATGGTGACTAATTGCCTCACACAGCTCTGTTAAGTCTAGCTTGCCTCTAGACCCCACTGACAACACCCAAAATGAATCTGAGCACCACTTGCTTCACTGGATAGGATATGAAAGATCAGCTCTTCTTTTAACCTTGCCACTAATCCTGCAGGGAAATTAGAGCCACTTCTAAGTTGGGGATGGAAGATGAGCTGCCTATTTTGTCCTGCCAACCCTACCCTCGTAGGGACTCACATCCCACTGCTTGCTTTTGCTGAGTGGAGGGTGAAAGATCACCTCTCCACTCTGTGCTGCCAAACCACCTGGCAGAGGAATCAAAGCACCACCTGATTCTGCTTTAGCAGAGAGAGAGAGAGAGAGAGAGTGAGAGAGAGAGAGAGATTGAGAGATTAAGATTAGTTGTGTGCTTGGCCCCGCTGAAACTGGGGTGCGTGCGTGCGTGTGTGTGTGTGTGTGTTTCAGTGATGTTTGACTGGAATGGGGTGGGTATTGCCAGAAAGGTTTCTGTTGCTAAGCTTATACCCTTTTCTCAGCCCTTCGGCTAGGAGGAACAGGCTTTTCTTGGAAATTTTTTTTCTCTGTGACACTTGATTGTACTGGATTTAGGGGCTGTGAAGCAGCATACTGTCTTGGAAATGTGGGAGGCCATATGAAAGCACAGGGATCTCACTGCCTTGTTACTTCTCAAGTCTTGAGGTCTCTAGGAAATCTGCTGCCTCCTTTCTACCTTTCAGATACTTCCTATGTTTGTTTGTTTTGTTTTGTTACGTTCAGGATTTTTTAGTTAGAAGAAGGACCTGGTAGGAATGAAGCTATAGTACAGTAGTACTCCATTTTGGTGGAACCGTAAGTCCTGCATTGACTTTTATAGTAATTCAGGTTTTTTTTTTTGAGACAGAGTCTCACTCTTTCACCCAGGCTAGAGTGCCATAGCGTCAGCCTAGCTCATGGCAACTTCACACTCCTGGGCTCAAGCGATCCTCCTGCCTCATCCTCCCGAGTAGCTGGGACTACAGGCATGCACCACCATGCCCGGCTAATTTTTTTCTATGTATTTTTAGTTATCCAATTAATTTCTTTCTATTTTTAGTAGAGACAGGGTCTCGCTCTTGCTCAGGCTGGTTTCGAACTCCTGAACTCAAACAATCTGCCCGCCTCGGCCTCCCAGAGAGCTAGGATTACAGGCGTGAGCCACCGTGCCCGGCCCTAATTCAGGTTTTAATTGTGAAAATTTTTACCTAAAGATTCTATGTTATGTGAATGAAATAAGTCTTAAAAAATCAAATTTATGGAAAATTTTAACTTGTGACAGTATCATCAGTGACGGTAACACATGACCCTCATTATAAAGCTATTTGCTTATGTCAGACTTTGACACATAACTATATTATTTCGGGGTTATGGTTTAAATAGCTAAAGTGCTTACTTTTAAACAGCAAGTCCTTTCTGTCATATTCTTTAAAGGAAGTACATATTTACATGTAAAGAAAGAAACTGAAAGATAAGCTGGGTTATAGCAGAATGTCCCTGTTCTGGTTTGCCATCTAACTGCAGTTACTCCTTAGTTTCCTATGCCACATACACTGGTACAACATAACATTCTGCTCCTTTCACCATATTAAGGCCAAACAAAACAAAAATTTCCCCTGAATTCTTAAAACACTTAAAGTAGGCAAAGTGATACAAAAGTTTTTAGGAGGGCAAGGGCAAACTTATTAGGTAGGAGGCATTAGGCAGAGGATAACTATAATTTCAGCAATATACATGTAACAAAATTGTACAGTTTTAAAACCTGAAACTTGCCTCTTTTTTTTTGAGACAGAGTCTCACTCTGTTGCCCAGGCTAGAGTGCCATAGCGTCAGCCTAACTCACAGCAACCTCAAACTCCTGGGCTCAAGCGATCCTTCTGCCTCAGCCTCCCGAGTAGCTGGGACTACAGGCATGCGCCACCATGCCCCGCTAATTTTTTTTCCTATATATATTTTTAGTTGTCCAGCTAATTTCTTTCTATTTTTAGTAGAGATGGGGTCTCGCTCTTGCTCAGGCTGTTTTCAAACTCCCGAGCTCAAGGGATCCACCGGCCTCTGCCTCACACCTAGGATTATAGGTGTGAGTGTGAGCCACCGCCCCCAGCCTTTTCTTTGTTTTTGTCGTATATGTATGTAGCCCCAGTGTGGTCAAACATATCAGGTAATTTATCAGTTCTATTTTTTTCCCCTTAAAATTAGCCATATCCTTCAAAGATTGCTGTTGCTCTGTAGGACAGCTGGCGTTTGGGGACTTTCTGTCACCCTCATCCTAGGGCTGTAAGCAGCATTAGCATGGTAGCTAGTGTTGGTATCAAAACTGGGGAAGTGGACTGTGGGCCTTTTCTTACCCTGACCTGTGCTTGGTTGCTTGGTATTTCTGTTTTTTTTTTTTTTTTTTTAAATTTGTCTGGGTTTTTTTGCTATTTTAAACACTGGGTCTTGCTCTTTTGCCCAGGCTGGAATGAAGTGGCATAGTCACAGCTCACTGCAGCCTCAACCTCCTGAGTAGCTAGGACTGCAGGTGCATGCCACCAACGCTGAGCTAATTTTTAAAATTTTTTTGTAGAGATGGAGTCTCGCTATGTTGTCCAGGCTGATCTTGAACTCCTGGCCTCCAGTGATCTTTCCGCCTTGGTCTCCCAAAGTGCTGGGATTACAGCCATGAGCCACTGCACATAGCCCAGTATTTCTGTTTTTGTTCAGTGTCTTTCTAGGGTTAAATGTTTAGTCTTTTGTTGGGGTGGGTGAGAAGGTAATAGAGGAAGGACAATTCCCTGGCAGCCTGGTCTGGGGGAGCAGATCTAGAGGTCTTAACTCATTCTCATTTAGTTTTTTCCTCATCAGTCCTCTGCTTTTCATCTCCTACCATCATTTCTTAGACCTTTACAGGATTCTGCTGCTTGAGTGGGCTTGTGACTTGTTGGATGAAATCTGAGGCACTTGGCGTTTCTTCTGCTTTTTTTCTTTCAGAATTTTATTGACCTGCTTTTGCTATTGCTATCTTTTCTTTCTTTTCTGGTCTGGTTATCTTGATGCATGACAAACCACCCCCAAAACCACCATTTTATTATATTCACAGGTTCTGTAGGTCAGGAATTTGGAAAGGGTATACAGCAGGGATGTCTTCTTTTTGCTCCACATGTTTGGGGCCTCAGCTGCAATGACTCATGGCAGAGTGAGACTCAAACAGCTGGGGCTGTGGGATTTACTTCCAAGCTGGCTTCTTCATCACATGTGTGGCACCTTGGCAGGGATGGCTAGAAGGCTGGGCTCAACTGCGACTGTCAGCCCAGGGACCTACATATGGCCTTCCCAGCATGGCTGCTTCAGGGTAGTTGGACTTGTTACATAGCAACTCAGGGATGCAAAAGTGAATGTATAAGAGGACCGGGTGGAAGCTGCATGTCCTTTTAAATGACCTGTCCTCAGAAGTCATACAGTGTCAGTTCTGCCATAACCTATTGGTCAAAACAGTCGTCATAAGCCCACCCCAACTCTAGGGTAGAGGACAGAAACTCCATCTTTTGAAAGGGGGATTGGCGAAGTCACACTGCAGAAAAGCACATGAGATGGGAGATATTGTGGCCGTTTTCGGAAAATATAATCTGCCTTATTTTTTGTTCTTAAGGGTTGCTATCTTTTGATTCCTTCACTCTCATTTCAGAGGTGTTAGGAGGGAACCGAGATAAACTACATTGTTCTTTTTTTTTTTTTTAAACTCTGTTGTTCTGATCTTCATGTTTAACCGAAAGTCCCTCCCATGATGATTTTTGTTTTTAAGTGAACTTTCTTTTGTAAAAGTGTAACATGAGACAGGGTGTGGTGGCTCACGCCTGTAGTCCTAGCATTCTGGGAGGCTTAGATGGGAGAGGGTTGCTTGAGCTGAGGAGTTCTAGACCAGCTTGAGCGAGACCCCGTCTCTACAAAAAAAAAAAAAATAGAAAAATTAGCTGGGCCTGGTGGTGCTCGCTGTAGGCTCAACTACTTGGGAGGCTGAGGCAGGAGGATCGCTTGAGCCTGGGAGTTTGAGGTTGCTGTGAGCTATTATGATGCCACTGCACTCTAGCCAGGGCACAGAATGAAATTCTGTCCTCCTCCCCCCCAAAAAAGTGTAATATGAACACAGTTAAGTTCACATATTGTAAGTGTGCTGTTCAATGAATATCACATAGTAAACAGGTTTTGTAAATGCCACCCCAAATCAGAAAATGGAACACTGGTAGCACTCCTCAAGTACCTCTTGCCTCTTCTCAGTTGTTACCTCTATTCTCTCCTCCAAAAGTAAGCACTATACTGACTTATGTAATCGTAGATTAGTTTTGCTTATTTTTGAATTTTATATACTGAAACTATATAATATGTACGCTTGTGTTTGCCTGCTTTTACTGAACAACACATTTGAGATTCATCTTGTTGTTCATCCTTGTGTAACACTACTTCATTTGTTTTTATTGCTGAATAATATTCCAGCATACAAATGTATGAATTTGTTTATTCATTTTGCTGTTGATATCTTCCATAATGGTTAAAGCTCTCTATGGATCTTCAGTCTCATTTATATTGTTTACTTGCATGGTGGTCCCTTTAATAACTTTCATTTAATAGCTTATCTTTATCTTTGCTGCCACCCTTCAATCCTCCCCCACCTCATGATTGTATTTTGATTATATCACGTATACTGTCTGGAGAACCTTTATCTGCCATTCTTAATTTTCTGGAGTGCACTGTGAAACAAGAAGTAAGACAAAAAAAGGCAAGGTCCCTAAGCCATAATACTTCGCATGTGGTCTAGGTACTGAGTTTATTCATTTTTATTTCAGATGCTAGTCTAATACAGATGGCTACTTATTTGGTTTCCTTTCTTGCAGAAGATCAGAACATCTGAATTAGGAGAGAAGTTGCCAGATGCCAGTATACTGATGTAAGTGTAGTAGTGAAAAAATCAGGTGATTACATAAAAAGAATAAAGGAGACAAAAGCATAGCAATTTGTGGCTAGTTGGTTTAGAGTAAGTTCCTAATGGCCTTGTTTTTATTAAAATAACACAGTGTAATAACCATTTTTTTCTTAATAATTATTTGGTTAAATTACATTTATTAGCTAAATTTATCAGCTACTGAACAGAGAGGGTTGAGGAAGACATTTATGGAAAGGACTGTTCAGAAGAATATTTATATTATACTAGGTCCAAAAACCCTCAGAGACCTGAGACAGAAGCAGCTTCCTAATATTTTCCTTTTAAAATAGGTGCTACAATTTCAAGAACGATTTTCTTTCCTGATAGCTTTTGTCTACTTCTGATTGTCGCTCTGTCTCACCACCCCTGCATATTGTTTATAATATTGTAACACTTTTACCACCTGGAGGTAAATTAATATGTGATTATGGTAAGAATAAGTACCCTGTGTTTTACCGAAACCTTGCAGCATTATCTGCTGTTTTTGTCTTTTAAATAAGCCTTATAATACCTCTAAGCCTTACTTTTCTCATCTGTAAAATAGGAATAATAATAGTATAATCGACCCTTGAACAACATGAGTTTGAATTGTGTGGATCCACTAATACATGAATTTTCTTCAGCCTCTGCCACGTGGAGAGAGCAAGAACACCTCCTCTTCTTCCTCCTCCTCCTCTTCCTCTTCCTCAGCCCACTCAGTGGGAAGACAATGAGAATGAAGACCTTTATGTTGATCTACTTCCATTTAATAAATAGCAAATATATTTTCTGTTCCTCACAACTTTCTTTTTTTTTTTGAGACAGAGTCTCACTCTCTTGCCTGGGGCGAGTGCCGTGGCATCAGCCTAGCTCACAGCAACCTCAAACTCCTGGGCTCAGGCAATCCTACTGCCTCAGCCTCCCAAGTAGCTGGGACTACAAGCATGA
>CAUYSK010072418.1:0-17231 GCA_963575035.1 Avahi laniger | reverse complement strand
ATCCTTCTGTTCCATACACGAGCAGGACTCAGGTTTTTGAGGAAGAAGGTGAGTGGGGAGCTTCTTGTTATTTTCAAGTAACAGGAGTCAGGGATTCTAAGGTGTGCCTTGTGCTGGGGGCCGGGCGCATGGGGGCTCTCTCCTGGCATGGCACTGACCAGTCAGTCATAAACTCTGATGGGTTTAATGGACAGTGGTTGTGTGTATTACCTGCCATGTGTTCACGGTTATTGGGTTTTTGACCTCTGTATATCAGAGCCTCATCTCACCCAGGGTTTCTCTTCCAAAGTCAGCCACCACCAAAACTCTGCTACAATTAAAATGACCCTTTAATTCCCTCAGAAATGTACCTTATTGGAAACCAATATAATTCTTTGAAAATGTTCAACTGAGCCAAGTTTTCCTCCAGCCTTGGAATAGATCATCAGGTCTGTGCCCATTGGCTTGGAATTAAAGGTTATGCCATGAGAAAAATATGAATCGTTGTAACCCAGATGCTCTGCTTAGCATCATGAGAGGTCCCTGGGAGAGGCCTCTGGAACTGTGGTGTCTGAGTTCTCTCAATTTGAGCTCATGCTGTAGCTTGTACATATCAAGGGGAAGTGTGGACAGAGTTGATAGTATTATTTCCATGGGTATTGCCTAGGGATTTTGCCTGGCACTGTGCCTGACACACAGTAGGCACTAAATTAATGTTTACAATGGTGTTTCCTCCCACCCAGTGCCCCCCTGAGATGCTCCTGGCCGTGCACCCAGTGCTCGGGTGAGCCCGCCCATCCAGCCCCTCGCCCACGCCTCACCCTCTCCATCGCACTTACTGCTCTCATCCCGCGCTCCTAGCTCCTTGGTTGCTATCTGTGTTCCTGACCTGATAAACTACTTCACACCAATGTTTCACGACCACCCAAGATTTTGCCCTCCTTTGGTACCACCCTCCATAGATATTTGTAAGGACATCTAGTGGGAAATACATGGTTTTTTTGGAAACCTTAATTTTCCTAGGAGACAATCCCTAGGAGACAACATGGTCACAGCTTCTTTGATCCATTAAGTAAGCGGGGTCTGACACCAGACTTTGCCAGTGTGAAGACAGCCGGGGACTGGGGGACACACACAGTGTTTCGGTTTCTGAAATTTAGCGTGGCCAGAGAGACGCAGGCTGAGCGCTCTGGGATCCTGACTTCCAGCTCAAGCCCATGGCGCCAACACAACCTAGCAGGGCCCAGGGTAGAGGTGGCAGCTGCCGAGGCCAGCTCTGCCATCGTCCATAGCAGCCAGGCCTCCGCATAGGGAAAACGGGCGGGGTTTGGCAGGGCTTGACACTCCACCCCTGGAGGGTCCTTCTTCTGGCTAAGGACTTGCAGGTCCTGTAAAATTCACACCTTCAATTAGCGAAGAACTGATTGTGAATTTCCTCCCAAACAAGTTTGGACAGAGGGAGAGAGACAGGTATAGAGCAGAGTCGAGTGCATGGAGCGATGGGAGAAGGCATCAGGGGAAGGTTGGGAGGTAAAATTGGTTACAAAGTAACCCAGCCCTGGTCAGGATTATTCTACAGGTATACGGGATATGTACAGAACTTTATGTTTTATAGTTACAGACCTTCCTTATTTTCCTATGAACTGTTTATGGGCACTGACTAGGTGCCAGGCCTGAATTAAGTGCCTTGCCTGCTCTTTCTCAGTTACTCATGTGTGTGGTGAATACTCTCACGATTCTGGCTTATAGATGAGAAACCCGAGGCTGAGCGAGCCTGGGATCACAGCTGGCAGGTGAGTGGACCCATCGTCAGGACGTCCCAGCTCCAAAGCCCACGCTCCCCGCTGCACCACCGCAGTGGACGTGGAGGCAGATCTTGTAACCTCCTGCTCATTTGGCAGACACGGAACTGAGGCCAGGGAGGGAAATGACTGGACCAAGATCATGCAGTCGTGCAGCTAGCCAGGGGCAGACCCAGCCTCAGAGTAGTTTTTTCTACCACACAGTGGTGTAGTAGTGTCTAGGAGACCCACCTGCTGACCTGCCAAGCACTGCCTAGTCCCATGGGACCCCACCTCCCTACTCAGGCTGCTGCTTCCACAGAGGGGCACGCTGAGGATGACCTGTGCCCTGGCAAAGCCATCACTGTGGAGCTCCTTCGTCTTCCCTGTTGAGGGGGAGCAGCAAGCTACCCTCCCTAACCCACAGATGTTGCCTGCCAGAAAGCATCAGGCTGCATTTAACCAGATGGTGCAGAACTTCCACAAGCTTAACAGATTGTATTTCATTTCTTGGTACCCTTAAACAAACCGAGAGAGATTTACTTCCTCTAAGGTTTTTATGTCTCTCTTCTCCCCAGGGATCCCTGGGGAAAACAGTGGGTAAACAGGATGCATCACTTGCAGAGATGGAGCAGCACCATCTGCACATAGGGGTGTATTCAAGATGCTCCTGTGGAATCCTCGTGGGGCCACCAGGCTGCTGACGATACACACTGGGCTGGTGCACAGCAGTTGCAGCTTCAGTGCTAGGGGCTTGGAATCAGAGGTGGGGTTCCCTGGGCCCTGCCAGGTGGAGAAGCCCCTCTGAGCCAGCAGATAAGGATCGCAGTGGGATGAATGAGGCAGATTTCAGGGCACACTGTAGTGTGGGAGCCCAAATGCGGTCTGGGACGTTGGCCACTGTTTGGACCTCTTAAATGATGGATTTGCATTCTGCCCTGGACGGCCTTGGTGAGGCCAGAGGGTGCTTAGCCCTTCAAGTGTCCTGTGGCAAGGGTGATTGATGGGAGCCCTTAGGTCACACCTTCTCAGGGTCCATCCCAAGGCATGGGCAGGGGCAAGAACGAGTGGGAGGGTCACAGGGAGAAGAACAGTGTAATCAAGGACACGGGCCTGGCTCTGTAGAATGTTCTTACCATCAGCAATATTGGCTGCATACTGTCAGCAAATGTTTACGTAATGTCTAAGTTACGCCAGGCACTGTCATAAGAACGCAGCAATGAATCAGACGGAAATGGCTCTACCTTTAGGGACTCAGTGAAAGTCTTTTATTTGCTAGAAGAAGCAATTCTGTGACTCAGAATCTCAGGGGAGTACAGCGAGGCCAACACAAGTGCCATGAGGACTGCCAGGACTGCGTAGTGGCAGAACGTATTCTATTCACGACACACTGCTCTGACCTGTGATGCCAGCTCGGCCAGGTGACTTGGTCTGACTGATGAAATATGGGTGTTTGACCGATGAAACTGACATGTGTTCTATCAGAGCAGAAGCCTTAAGAGCCAGTCTGCAGTTCACCATTTCTTTTTCATATGCCACAGAATCACAGGGTTCTAGAACAAAGCTGTTCCATTAGCCTGAAAACTGGCAGAGAGGTGACATGGCACAAAGCCACAGCCGATCCAAGGATGTGGTAGCAATGATACATAAACCTTCGTTATTTTAGCCTCCGATCAGAGTTTGCAGTCATTTGTTAGGGCAGCATAACCTGTCCTATCCTGACTGATAATCCATACCAGTGATGACATCAGCAGTTACAATTCCCATTTCTCCGTCTGCATACCTTAAGCATAGGCCTGGAGAATTTTCTGATGTTCTTTCAGGAGCTCATCCTCTGTTGATCCTAGTCGGACTATCATTCTCCCTCTAGAATCCCAGACAAGAGGGGTTCCTCCAAGGCCTTAGAATTGGAAACTTGGGTTTCTAGTGAAGCAAGCTAGGTTTTGGATGAGGGGTGGCAGGCCAGGCTCCTGGGGCAGGGCCATGAATACCTAGTTGCTGGCCAGCTCAGGCAAGGCCACTGCAAGCAAAAACCTCCTCCCCCACACAGGAGGGCATGTTGTATGGTAGCTACTTAAATGACCTCCAAGAAATAAGCACATGCACAGAAAAGCCTACTGCTCACTGCCATCATCCATGAGTCAGTGTGTACAACTCTTTGCTATGTATGACTAGTGATTTAACCTGACTCCCAACAGGTGTTCACCTAGTGTCCATAAAAGGCCCACTTCGGCTCTCTGAGAATGGAAGCACTGGCTATGACTAGGGGGTTGATGCTGTCACCCCTGGAAACTCCAGCTCTTTAGAGATGTCTTGGAGAAAGCCATGATGGCTTCCTGTAGTTGGGCTATTCTGATGGTATAAAAGCCTCTGATGGTGACTTTTAGTGAGAATAAGTTCTGTTAAGCTGCAAGGTATAGTAGAAAACCATGGACTTTTATACCTCCTAAAAAATTGCACTGTAACTTTTTTAACATGTCTGTCTTCCCCAGGAGACTGAATTGTTTCTTTTTAAATTTTTAGAAAAATTTTAATTGACACACAATAAAATTGTACATATTTATGGGGTACAACGTGATGTTTACATACAGGTATACATTACATAATAAACAAATCGGGGTAATTAGCAAATCTATCACCTCAAACATCATTTCTTTGGGGTGAGGAGATTCAACATTCTCTCTTCCAGCTATTTTGAAATACACAATACATTATTGTTAACTATAGTCACTCTACTGTGCAATAGAATACAAGAACTAAATGGTCTTATTTTTATTTTATTTTGTTTTATTTTATCTTATTTTATTTTTGACAGAGTCTTGCTCTGTCACCCTGGATAGAGTGCAGTAGCATAGTCATAGGTCATTGCAACCTCAAACTCCTGAGCTTAAATGATCTTCCTGCCTCAGCCTCCTGAGTAGCTGGGACTATAGGTGTGCACCATGACACCTGGCTAATTTTTCTATTTTTAATAGATATGGGGTCTCATTCTTGCTCAAGCTGGTCTCAGACTGCTGAGCTCAAGTGATCCTCCTGCCTCAGCCTCCCAGAATGCTAGGATTACAGGCATGAGCCACCATGCCTGGCCCCTAATGGTCTTATTAAGTGTTACATTATTTCAAGAGTTAGGACAGCATTTGAACATTCAATAAATATTTTTTGAATTAACAAACATATGCACGCATGAATGAATAAATAAATGGCAAAGTCCTCTATGAAAATCTACTGGATTCACAAGTATATAAATCCTGAGAACAACTTAAGGTCTGATCATCTGCACTGCTCTGGCAGATGAACCACTTGACTTTCATAACATGCTCTCACTCTGTGGCCTTTCCTTCAACAGGACACGTTCTCAGAATTCTTTACTTCACATACACAACAGTTGGCCCAGGTGTCGTGTGCAGGAGGTTCCGGCCAGCTGCCAGGAGCCCCGCAATCCCGACAAGGAACAGCCCCTGGTTTCCCTGCTATGAAGGGCACATGCATCACAGACTTTTCTACTTTCTATAACATGTAGTGACATAGAGTCATCAGAGCAGGCCTTTTCTTGGGCTGTTGTTGATGTCAAATTTACTTTGGACAAGAAGTCTCACTGAAGGCTTCATGGTGCATTTCATACTCCAGGCAGTTCTGTGATGCTCAGCTCTGAAAAGCCTGGTACTGGGACTCACAGTCCTTCATCTAAATTTCTGAATTCAGGGGACATGAAAAGCAGTTGGCCCAGGTTCTCCAAGAAGCCTGGCCTCATGAAAAGCAAGGCAGTGGAGGGGGGATCTTAGGCTACGTCTGGCCCTGCAAGCTGAAAGGGACACAGATTCAGGGGTCTCCACTGTTTTCGTCCAAGCAAGTATCTCCGGATACACATCTCAGTTAGCAATATGCCTGACATCCAGCGCTTTGCTAGGCCCAAAGAGGCCATTTCAAGTGCTGCAGCATCTGCTCAGGTACTTCCTGACAGCGGGCTTCACACCAGCTATTGTCTGACTTCCCTTAAACAGATTCTCTCACTGCTCCTCATGGAGCCTACATTGCACGAGGAGGAAGCAGGTGGGCAATGACCAGGTTTCCACAGTGATCTCCTGGGAACACATCCCTGGCCAGGTCACTGCACAGCTACAGAATCGCAGAGGAAACTCCAGAGCCCAAACCCCTGTGGAGGTACACACACTGACTCCTGGTGTGCACAGAGGACAGGCGAGTATCGACCGAGGGGAAGGGATTGGAACGGGCAAGGGGACAGAAAGCATTCTGAGTGAGGGCCTGGGGATGAGAAAGATCCAGGCAGAGGGACCAAAGGGGGAGCCCCGACCAAGCAGAGGCAGAACATCAGGACAAAATGGGCTGCGGTGATGGATTGGCAGGGTGGAGGCAGATTCTCAGGAGGGTCGAGAAGCAGGCTAGAATTCGGCACCCACACCTGGATGTTTTACAGGTATCTGTCATCACTGTCCCCCAAATCTGCTCTTGCCCCTGAATCCCTCCTAGTTCTGGCTGGCGGCACCCTCGTCCAATTCGATGCTCACACTAGAGCCTTCTCAGACTCTTTCTCATGCCTGACAGCTAATCAATCATTGAATCTTGATGATTTTGCCTCTTAAATCTGTCTTAAATTCATCCCTACTGCCTCTCCTCTGGTTCAGAACTCATTATGTCTTGCTTAGACTATGGCAATAATTTCCTAATTGGTCTCCCTGCTTCCATCCAAAGTCAATAAAGATTTGTAGGATGAAAAATGCATGAATACTGAGCCTTAAGGTGTCTTGGCAGCTCCCTTGTGAGCAAGCCTGGCGAGCAGCTTTTCCAGCATCTACGAAAACACACAGAAACTTGTTTCCTGAGCCAAAGGTGCCCAAAAAGAGCCAGGGATTACAACCCAGCTTCTGTTCCAGAAGCCGTCTAGCCTGCATTTCCCTTGGACTTTGGAGAGAGCCTGGGGCCCAGATGTGGAAGCAGACCTCAGCCCCAGATTTGCATTTGGGTCTCACTCCTTTGCTTTTTTTCTTTTCTCCTAAGCTCCCTCAACCCCCGCCCCAGTGCAGTTCAAGAGTCAGACATCTAACATGGAGGCAGGACTGACCCTGACCCTGCCCATTGGCGTTACTGGGACAGGGTTCCCATGAGTGTGGTGGGCAGTGCTATGGGACAGGCCAGCAGAGAGAAACACAGACTTCTCTTCAAAGGGTGGCTCCCAGCTCCAGATAAGGCCGCATGGTGAGGGGAAACTGCCTTCCTGGCTGAGTTAACCTGCCCTCTGCAAGGTGAGGTTGGCAGCCCAGATGGAATGAATCGTGTTAACACACCAGATGCAATTTTGCTCTAAAGTCTCTTCCCTCAGAAAATCCTTCTCACACTTCATAGCTCCCAATCCCTCCCCTGCAACATTCAAAATCAAATCACAAGCGCGTGCCCTTGGGCCCATCTGATCTTTAGCAAGCTGATTCCATCATCTCCTTCTAACCTGGAGGAGTTTAGGAAATGACTCTAACCCACAGAGGCGTGGGGTCGAGTTGACTTATAATTCAGGTGAGGGGGAGCAAAATGGGATATTCATTCAAAGTAAGATGTCATCTTAGATGGCTTCTCTGCACGCACAGCGGAAGAGAGGACTGGAAGCAGTTTTGTGAATATTGCAAGTCCCTCATATCCATTCTTGCAAGAGCTGTTTGGAATATTGAAGTCGTGGTGTTTTTCCCATTCTACTGCATCATTTCAGAGAAATCTGTGTTCTCACAGGCCTTCCCTGCCAGCCAGGTGATGAGATTAAAGGAACATGGTGATACTCAAGCAGGGTTTATTTCATCTTCCATTCCAAAAATTTTCACTTAATTCTTTGGGCAAGAGCAGTGTGTGTGGAGGGGTGTGTGTGTGTCTGCGTGGGTATATGTGTTTGTGTCCATGTGTGTGAATGTTGAGGGAGGAGAACTGCCCCAAAGATAAAAGTGGAGGGGTCCCCGGGACATGGCAGACTAGAGTGTACATTCAGGCACCTCCCTTTCCTAAGCTCCCCACAGCATGGCTGGAGAGTTAAATGTGAGATCCTGAATGTTCTTGGCGAGAACAAGAAAGAAATGAATTATATGCAGGGTGGGGATTAAGGAGGTCCATCAACACGTCAGCAGTCTGGTTTACCAAGCACACAGGACTGTTCCCACCTTATTGGATGCTCATCTTCTCATTCCACAGGCTCGCTGGAGAGATGCACATCCCAGCCCCAGAGGCCTGTCTGGCCTCTGTGGATGCTGAGCGAAAGAGCCCATCACTCAGACAAACCTACTTTCAATCCTGCCTCTGTCACTGTCTATCTGAGTGACCTTGAACAAGTCATTCTCACTGTCTGGGCTTCAAACTTTCCATCTCAGAAATTGGATGAGTAACACCTTTCTCACAGTGAAGATGGGAGAAGTGAATAAAGTAATTCATGTAGAGTCTGGCAGGGGCCACGCAGCAGATCTCAGTAAAGCTCAGTCCCCCTGTACCCATCTTTCATAGCACCCCTCCATCAGCCTTGCTTCCCAACTCCTGGCCCGCCTCCTCTCCTGTGACACCATTGCACAGCCTGCTGATGACAAGCCCTCTCTCCCTCACACATAAATATCTTCGTTTGCCCACCTCTACCCCCACCCAGTCTCCCCTCTGCTGTGGGCGGCCAGGCCCTGAGCAATCTCTCCTCTGCTGGGGGGGCCTGGCCCTGAGCAGTGGCACAGGGCCCCATGCTTAGCTGTGGGCACTTGGTTTAATGCTTTGTTGTTGCTGTACTAAAATTCTTGATAATCTTTGAACAAGCATCTCACATTTTGAACAAGGGCCCCACGTTTTTATTTGTACTGGGCCCTGCAAATTATGTAGCTAGCCTCGTGGGCAGGAGACCAGCCTCTTCCCCAGGGACAGACATCACTTTTCCTGTTGGCCCTGGTCAGGTGGCTCTCTATGAACCAGCAGGGCTCTGTCCCAGGTGCTCTTAAACTCATTGTGCTATTTCATCCCCATTTTTCCAATGAAGGACAGAGTCGTTGCTGCATCACTTGCCCAAAGCCATTCAACCAGTCAGGAGTCTGAACCAGGGATGTCTAGCATCAAAAGCTGAACCTTCCAACCATTCCTCCATGAGTAAACTTAAAATCCAGCCAGGAGTTACATACACCAATGCAGGTAGGGAGGGCTGATTCTTTCCTAGTACAATAAGGTGTGTTTTGTTTGTATATATCATTTAAAAGCAATTAATTTAAGAAATTCCAACAGGGAAAAACCTACCACATAACTTCTGAAGGGATTTCTCAGAGTAGGTCTCCCGGTCACAGCCCTTCCCAATGTAGTTGGTCTGCAGCTCCGCGGTGATCTGGAGGGAGGACACGGCCCCATCACACGTCTCCAGGTGGATGCTGGGGAACAAGGGCATGCTCCCCGAGCCGGGCTGATACTCGATCCTTTTGGCCCAGTCTGAATAAACAAGGAGATGATTAAAAGTAAAGCAGGTTCAGTCAGTTCTGCTAGGACATGTGTTTTGAAAACGTGAATTTGGTCCAACAGATTATTTATCCCAACAAATGCATTAGGGAACAATTTGAGAATAATGGGAAGTTTATGTTTGTTTATGCAAGGTCTCCTCCCTGAGAGATGCTAGGCAAATACAGAAAATTGCTCCCAGCCAAACTGATCCATATAGGAACATAAAAAACATGCATGCATACACACACACACACACACACACACACACACACACACCTCAGACACCTGCCAGCTACTCAGTTCACCTTGTGCCATGAGCCATGACCATCCACATCTGCAGTTACAACTTCCCATCCCTGTCAGAGACAACCTTCTGCGCTTCGCAGTAACGTGCCCGCGGCAACCCTTCTTATATCCACTTCTACAAGCAAAGCTCGGGCCTCTTCAAGGCAAAGTGCCATATTGATTGTAGTATTGAGTAGCACTGTGCTCATGTTGTCTCCTTCTCCCCTTTTGGTGCCCACTGATGATATTTTTGAGTGTTGCGCCTCTCACCCCATGTCTCCATCTTGCCTCATATGCTGATTTTTAGGAACCGTCTTGTTACAAAATAAGAGACAGCGCAATTGCTCAAGGATTACATGAGGTTACAAGGAGGGGTGCAGGGATTTTCAAACACTCAGAACTGTGACTCACTGACATAAGGCTGATGGTCATGTCACTGCTTTTTAGTGGAAAAATAACTTGGAGATGATAAAGCATTGAAGAGGAACGAAACCACAATTAATATGGCACTACATGAGAACAGAGCAATCACAAACACAACCCGTGTGAGTGAGTGCACACGGGAACTGATCGACATAACAACAGCGTGACCGCAAGTCAGAGCCCATTCAAGGCAAGCTCTGGTGACCGATAACCCGCACTTGCTGGCCATAGCGGGCACCCACGCTCTGTGAGGACATGTGTCTGAGAGGGCCGCACAGCCGTCCTCGGCCAGACTTGCAAGCAGAAGCATGAATCTTAGTCACCAGTGTGAGTTATGGATACTATTCGTTTACAGATCTCATATGTTTGTCACATAGAATGTTATTAGATGCTGTCCTTTTCCCGAAGTAGAAATGAAAAGCTGTGGAATCGCCTGCCCTCGCCCATGAGATGCTCAGAAAGTTCTCGCGTGTAGGACTTCATGTCAGGCTGCAGCCACCAGGAGGCTCCTCACCAGCTCCTGGTGGGCCACCAGTACCACCATGGTGGTACCAGTACCATGGAGAAGGCTGAGCTTACGGCAGCCAGATGGCTTATTCATTGAGCAACCATTTGCTGAGGGTTTGTCTCCACGTGCTGGGCTACACCGGGAGTACCAGAGACATGGTAGTGAACGTGTCAGGAGCCCTGGGAGAGAGGCAGATGATGAATAAGCTGGCACCGTGTCATCAGAGAGGCGTGAGAGTGCTACGGAAGGCGAAGCTGGTGATGGAGAGGCCTTCAGATTGAGCGTTCACCTCTGAGGCCTGAGTGCTGAGGACACATGCACTGGGGGAAGCCTCAGGGAAGCACGTTTGGAGCAGATGCAGCAAAGAGCCTGGCTTGACTCTGTGAGGTCAGATTGTCCTTGGACAGGTTACTATGGAAGGTGTCTAAGCCTCTGGCATCTCATTAGTAAATGGGGACCATCACAATGACCTTACAGTGTTGGAGTAAGGATGGAGTGTGACAGTGTGAACATGACATGCAGCGGTGGCCCTGATCAATGCGCTTCCCCAGTGAGGAAGGGGGCTACGGCCCCTGCACCACAACCCTGCCATGTTCCAGACAACTGTGCACTCTGAGTTTAGCTCTGAGCCTCCACAGTAACCAGCTGCCATGTGCAGGGTTTTCTCTGAGCATGGCATGAGCAGAGGCTGCACATAATGGTTGTGAGGTCCAACCCCAGTGAACTTACAATGGGAGGATATTTGGATGAGAGTGACGATGCGTGAAGGAGAATATACACAATTACATGTTTTTGCTCACAGCATGCAGGACCTGTGTGGACTGGCCCAGAACTCCCGAAGGATGAGATCATGGAGCTGCTGCAGCCCATGTTCCAGAGGCCCCAAGTTCAATCCTAAGGACAAACCACTGGGACAAAGGAGGGCGTTTTGTCGGGTGTTTCTGAAAGTCACAGTACTGTAAGAAGCCATCTACACATGGCCAGCTATGTAGCGTCCTAGGTACAAAATGTTTGACGCCACTGTGCATTTGATCATGCTGATTCTTCTACATGGAGTTCCCTTTCTATCACCTTGCCTCTTGCTACCTCCCCTGTGCAGTCTTTCAGGATTTCTCCAGTCTGGTTAGATGCCCCCATTTGTGCTTCCACACTATCCACAACATTCAACTGCTGCATTCAATTCCACACTTCAAGGCCACTCTGAGTCCCCATCACACTGCACGGTGCCTGGCACAGAGTAGATGAACACTAGATAGTGGTAGAGACTGTGAATGAATCCTATGTGATATCTTATTGAAATCATCCATTTGTACACCTGCCTCCCTTAGTAACCGTGAACTCCTTAAAAGCAGGGATTGTGATGTTTGTGTGTTTTTTTTGTTTTATTTCAGAATATTACAGGGGTACAAATGTTTTGGCTACATGGATTGCTTTTGTACTGCTTGAGTCAAAGTTACAGGTGTGCCCATCACCAAGGTAGTGTACATTGTACCCGTTAGGTATGATTTTAACCATCCCCTCCTCCCTGCTCCCACCTGCATGACTTCCGTTGAGTTTCACTTCCAGCTGTGCACATGAGTGCTGATTGGTTAGTTCCAATTTAATAGTGAGTACATGTGGTGCTTGTAAAAGACACTTGCACTTGAATGTTTATAGTGACACAACTCACAATTGCAAAGATGTGGAATCAACCCAAGTGCCCATCAGTTCGTGAGTGGATTAATAAAATGTGGTATATGTACACCATGGGGTGTTACTCAGCCACGGAAAAAGTGATGTTTGTGTTTAAAACCTCCACACCTAGATCAGAGCACAGGAAACATTTCCCAGGTGGATGTGGGGAGCCCTGGACACCTAACCGTGACTGCCACTGTGGCAGCTCTTCTTGAGCTGCAGGTGGAATCTGTGGCCGGGTTGCGGCTTCTCTGGCACTGACCCCATCTGACCCTCCCGCCACCCAGCAGAACCATTTATCCCCCCAGCAGCAGCACAAAACACGTTTGGTTCTCTTTGTCCTTGGCAAGGCAATTGGTCTAAAATTGATGATGGAGGAATCTACTTCCCAATAACAAGAAACGACACGAAGGAGGCGGCCAGTTTTCTTTTTTTTCACCTCTCTCGTCTCTCCCTGAACTCTTTCTTTTTATTAAATTTATTTTTATATATTTTTATTTTTCTTCATAAGAACTCTCAACAAAGACTCTCCCTTTCTTTATAGATGTAAATTAAAAATGGAAAGAAATGGTTTTGTGACGAGGGCCTTGGTGTGAGCCTCGCAGCACCAGTCTGGAGGTCCCCCAACTCCTGCAGTGTGTGAGAGCTCCCCACAATACCTGCTCTGCTCACGGTCTCATGAAGCTTCTTAAGCTTCTTCCCTGGAGAAACCCAAGACACCCTTGGTATTAATTCCCTTTATTCTGTGGGTGGCTGCAGGCCTCTCTCTTGCGTCTAGACATTTCGGTGGTTATCTGTGATGAGAAGTTCCACCTCCATTCTTTCGTAGAAGGAGTGCGAATAAACAAGCCATCATGAAGGGAAAAGCCAGGGGAGGCACAGTCCTAGCGGAGTTTTCCTCCTCTCGCCCACCCATGGCTGGAAGGGCAAGGCCCTCTCTGGCTGCTGGAGAGAAATCGGGTACAAAAGGGCATTAGGAACATCTCAATTGCCAGTTGCTTTGGTGACCTCATGAGGCTTGTTTTCAAGAGTTTATAAGGAGCAGGTAAAATTGCAACCATATAGTAATAGAAATCGATGAAGCTTTCTAAGTACAGTGTCCTTGAGAGAGTGAGCAGTGACAAGCTCGCACAAATATGTCCATCTTTCAAGGAGTTAGGGATGGGGATTAGGAAAGCAAAGGGCAAGTCATCAAGTGCAGCCTTTGCCACATGAAATGTCTATTCATCATCCTTTCCTGGAGGGTAGGATAGCATGGTGGTTAAAAGCAAGAATTTTAAATTTGGCCTTCCTGAGTTTAAATCCCAGCCTTACCACTTACTGTGTAACTTTGGGCAGATCACTTCCCCTCCCTGAGCCTCAGTTCCCTCTTCTGTAAAGTTTACGTTTACCACCCAGAATTTTGGAGGGATTAAATGTAGAGTCATTTCAGCACCAAACACAAAGGATATGTTCAATAGATATATTATTGCTAAATTGTCATTTATTCAATAACACTTATTGCAGGAAATAACAGTGATCAGGCACTTACAAGGTGCCAAGGACTTTTATATTTATCTTTTTGTTTAATTCTCCCAGGGGCCCAGCGAGGGGGTGTTATCACCTTAATCGGGCTAATGACGAAGCCAAGGCTGAGAGGTAGTGTGACTTGCCCGAGGCCACACAGCTCTTTTATGAAAGCTCTTCCTCTATTCTGAGGATTTTCCAGAACAGAGAACAACTGTAATTATAACATATGCATTTTTGAACATTCAATTTACACTGATACTTAAAAAAAAAAGTGATAATCCCAGTATTGGCAAAGGATCAGGAGTGCGCTCTGTCTTCACACTGCAGACCTTGCGGGCAGTTTGCGGGAGCAGGAGGTTTACTTCAACACTGAAGGCTCCCAAATACAAGTCACATGGACCCTGCAAAGCCGTTGTCGCCTTACAGTCTCCGTTGCCTCATCTGCATATATTTGAGATAATTATACCTCCTCCTGGGCTTGTCCCGAGCAGGAGATCCTGCAGGCAAAGGGCCCAAGGCAGAGACTTTCCCACGCAGCCTCATCAGGGGAACATTCCCACCCTTGATTTATAATTTGCCCCACTTCACTGAGCTGTTCTGCTTGGAAACAAAATCTTTTTAGTTTACAAAGGGCCTAGAGACTACTTTATGAATTGTGGCTCCATTTTTTTCTTGAGTGGAGAGAAAGGAAGCAGACTGCCTGCTGTTTTTAATAATCAGGCCTAAATTACCCTGTAAGTATTTCTGAAAAAGCTATTGGGATTTAAACTCCTTCTTTGTGGATTTAAGGATTTAGAAACATGATGATTTTATTATAACTCCCGCTAAATTTGGG
The DNA here is from genome assembly GCA_963575035.1 of Avahi laniger. NCBI lineage: Eukaryota > Metazoa > Chordata > Mammalia > Primates > Indriidae > Avahi > Avahi laniger. The sequence continues at coordinate 2,788 of CAUYSK010072418.1, read as the reverse complement.
GAACATGTGTTTTGTTATCAGGAGACTATTAATCACTTGGAACTTGCATATTAGATGCCTAGAGGTGGAAAAAACTAATCTGAGACTTCTGGAAAGCACAGGCTTTGGGGGCTCTTGTAATCTGAGACATTCAGTGCACTGTTCCGATTCTGTGCTCAGATATGGTGCAGGACTAAAGGGGAAGGTGCAGCCGGCAAAGATGCTCTTCTTGCCTTAAACACGTGTGCGCAGGGGCCTCAGCTTTCAGTGGGTGAAGAACTACCAGGATTTCCAGGAAATCGCTGGATTTGTACGAGGTGAGTGGTTGCATACAGGGATGCTGGCAAATAGGAGGGATGGAAAAGGGGTCCCCTGAACAAGGGTTGTTAGGGCAGCCGGCATTCTGACGAGGCTCTGCAGGCATTAGCCGTCTGCCAACATGTAAGATTTTCTCTAAGGAACGGGCAGCTTTGATTCAGCACCAGGGGTCTTCCCCTCCTACTGGAGAAGGTAAAGAGATACCTTTGCTGGTGGTGAATGTGTTATTGCCACCGGGGGTCCGGAGCATCTGAACTGGGGTGGGTTAGGAAGTAGACATGGAGGTCGGGTGATGGATGCTGGGGAAGAGGTTTGGATTTCATCTCAGAGCCCGTGAGGAGCCGTACGCAGGTGTCTAGGGAGGGCGTGAAGTCCAGACTGTGCTTTGGAATGGTCTCCCGGCAGCTGGGTAGGCCTGGTGTGTTCATTTGCAGAACAGCAGGCTACTCCTGACAGATGCCCCTTGATCAATGCATGCAGGTGTCGCTTCTGACAGGGTCACGCAAAGGGGAATTATGTCCCTTTCAGGTCAATTCAACTTAGTTAAATTTAAGAGTGTTAATTCTGTGGCTGGACAGACTCAGGTTTGAACTCTGGCTTTGCTGTTTCTTGGCTGTGTGGTTTTGGGTAAATCACTGAACTTCTCTGAGTCTCATTTTCCTCTTGTAGAGTGAGGATAACCTTGTGGAGTTGCTTTAGGAATTGGAGAAAAGATACGCAAAGCACCAAGAACAGAGCTATTGTCATGACTACTGTTATCATTCTTTTCCTTACTCCAGAAGCTGTGTGCCAGGCAGAGCCCTAGGCACGTGGAGGGCACAGAAGTGTGCGTTATTTCCCATCACTCAGAGGAGTTTGCCGTCAGGGCAGTGGCAGCCACATAGCCAGCATTAAGGCTGACAGGAACAGAGAACAGACTGCAGGGGAGCAGAGAGGAAGGGGCAGTTCTTGCTGAGGAGGGGCTCCCAGGAGGCGGGTGTCTGTTTTACCATAGGCTTTATTATTGTGTAAGTGTGGTAGAGCCCATGGTCAGGATGCAATTGCCACTGACAGGATGGTTTGATATACTCACAGATCCTGGGGGGAGGAGCGTGGTGTCACCCAGGAGGTCGATGGAGGGGAAACTGGGCAAAAGGCTTTACTGAGGCTTCCCTGGGAAGGAGCAGCTGAGGCAGGGCAAGCGGGTTTGGGACCGGCTAGTTTGAATCACTTCAGCAGGCTCTGGGACAAGGGGGCTGTCCCCAGTTGTCAGACACCTGACTCCAGGGTGATCAGGTGGTGGATGGGAGCCCAGAGTGTGAGAGCCCCATAAAGGGTTTGGTTTGGGGGTGTGGGCTCTGGATGGGTTGGTTTGCATGTGAAGAGTTGTTTACTGTCTCTGAGAATGGGCTGACCTTGAGAGGGGCAGTCCCTCCAGGATCAGCAAGGCCCCAGATGAAAAGCATCAGAATATAGAGAATGAAAGACTGGTTGCTACAGCACTTTGGAGTGAAGGGAATGCCAGAGGAGAGTAGAGAATGCCAGGATATATTCACCTGGGCCAAGTGTCTGCACAGCTCCAGGCTTGAATGGTACCATTCAGATGGCAAATGATGCTAATAGCCCCTGCCCACCCCTTCCCCGGGGTACATCCCAGCAGCTGGCAGGACTCAGAAAGTACAGACACAGGTGAGTCTGGGGGAGGGCCTCACAGGGCCTGGTGTCAGGTGAGGCCGGAAAGGAGCTCTGGGGCCAGATTACAAGGTCCTTGAGTGCAGGGCCAGGGAGTGTGTTCTTTAGAGTGTGGGTAACAAAGACTCCTCCAAGGCCTCTGTGAAAGGGAGTCACAACTCTGACTTCTGACATTGGCTTTCTCTCTCCCTGGGGATGAGTTTCTCAGTATCCAAGCCCGACTTTGGATAAGGCTGTAACAGGGAATGGCCTGAGAAAAATCGGCAAAAATATTTTGTTTCTTTGAAACTTCCCCCACTCTTTTTGAGAACTGAAAGCTATATCCCTGCCTTAGGCCAGGGGTTGGGAAGAGGAGGGAGAAGGCCTTTTATTCATATTCTAGGGGCACCAGCCTCCTGGGGTGGGTGGCTGGTGGAGTTCACAAGCTTTGTCTTTGGCAGAGATGGGACAATGAGAATAGTTAACCACAATAGCCTAGAACTGAGGGGCCCTCCCTTTAAAAGCTCTGTATTACTATTTCTGCTTATGTTCAGGAAATTTGCATTTTGAGATGAGAAGGTCTACCATTTTTCCCTTCTGCTGGCAAAGTAATAAAAATTCTCTTTCCTCCTCCCCAAACCACTTATCCTCTTTCTTCTGATTCGGCCCCATGAACAAGTGCCAAGCTTTTGGTAACAAGGACACGGGACACTTAGACAGTAGAGTACAGGGTTAGGCATGAGGAGTTAGAGGCAGGGGTACTGACACTGCCTCCTCTGCTTGCCAGCTACTGCACCTTGGGCGAGTCACTTAACCTCTGTGTGCCTCAGTTTCTTTATCT
>CAUYSK010072408.1:0-19649 GCA_963575035.1 Avahi laniger | reverse complement strand
TTTGTCATATGTGGCTTGTATCATTTTTAGGTAAGTCTTGTCTATGCCTATTTTGTTAAGCATTTTTGTCATAAAAGGGTGCTGAATTTTCTTGAATGCTTTTTCTGCATCTATGGAGAGTATCATATGGTCTTTGTTTTTACTTCTATTTATATGGTCAATTACATTTATAGATTTGTGTATATTGAACCATCCCTGCGTCTCTGGAATGAAGCTGACTTTATCATGATGGATCATTTTTTTGATAGCCACCTACCCAACACCTTTGAATATAGCTTTACTTTCCTTTGGCAAAATAAAAACAGCATTTTCACAAGAAAACTCTAGCTAGTAGCTGGGGATCTTTGGCTTTCCCTTCTCTAGTTACAATTTTTGAATGATCTTTTCATATACAAAATAATTAATAAATATTTCATAATTATCAAATTAATTAAATTTGCAAAGTAATTTAGTAAAATCAATTAAAATTACAAAAAGTAATTACAAAAATTACAAGAAAATAGTAATTACAAAAAGCAGAAACTGAAGTTGATTCCTAAATTTTGGAATATAAGGATGTCTAATTTGTAAAAGAAGTGGCTTAAAATGGGACAAAACTACTAATCTGGAACAATATTAAACAATCTCATAAACACCAAACATAGAAGTACCCATACATTATTATTAATACATACAAACACACATGCATAAAATAAATAAAAAGTAAATTATGGAAATAGCATGATAATATGAATTATCTAGATGATATCACCGATAAAATAAAGGTAAGGCCGGGTGCAGTGGCTCATGTCTGTAATCCTAGCACTCTGGGAAGCTGAGACCAGGGGATTGCTTGAGGTGAGGAGTTTGAGACCAGTTTCAGCAAGAGCAAAACCATTCTCTCTACCAAAAATAGAATAAATTATCTGAGCATGGTGGCATGCACCTATAATACCAGCTACTTGGGAGGCTGAGGCTGGAGGTTTGTTCGACCCAGGAATTTGAGGTTGCACTGAGCTATGATGATGCTACTGCACTCTACCTGGAGTGATAGAGTGAGATTCTTTCTCAAAAAAATAAATAAATAAAATAAACAAATAAATAAAATAAAGATAATGAGGAGAATAGGAGAACATGTCTTTCCTTCAACATTTCAAATGCTCTCTGAGAACTGTGAAAGATGGTAAAGATGCACACAAGATGATTTATGCATCCAATCTCTAGATTTACCACCATCTGAGCTCTTGACACATTGTATTGTCAGTATTATGTTGGACTTTGTCCCTGAATAAACAGAGGACATCTTTGTTTTCCTGACACTTAGCTTAATTACAATTGAATAAATATTCTGTGAAATAATGAATAAATAACAAATGAATGAACTTCCTACTAGGACTTCTATCACTATTCTCTCTTGCCTGATGTAGCATGTAGCTAAATGAACTTGGCCTTTGATGATTATCAAAATACTCTGGGAATGGGAAAATATTAATATGCTCAATACATTTAGAACTTCCTTTGTAACTTTTGAATAAAAATTTTCTGTTTGAGAAAGGGCCTGAGTACTATAATAATCTCAAATATTCTCTTTAAATCTCAAAAATCATGACGAAGCTTTAGTGTTTGCAATGAGAGAGAGTTTGGTTGATACGATCACTTCATCTCTCTCATTCACAGATTCTTCTCTGTGGAGTACCACTGATCTTTGGCTTGTTTTAGTCAGCTCCTGCTGAGTCTCTAACTTTCAATTTAAATGCTGTTGTTGGGAGGACTTCCAACACAGATATTTCACCTTCTTCTAAATACTCAGTTTAATCTGGACATTCTTTTGTAAGTATGTACCAACACTGAACTCTACTTATTCATTTAATGCTACCCGCATGTAGGACACGGTACCACACATATTGTAAGTGTGCAATTAAGGGTGCCTATTTTGCTATTTCCAAAACCTTTGGTTTTGGAAACAAAGTAGTTAAAATATATACCACGAGAGAGAATTAGTTAATAATTTCTTTTTATGTACAACCTAAATATGACTATCCTGTGTTTACAAATATCAGAAAAACTTGGCACTGTTCTTGACATTATGTAGACACGATCACTAAGGAAAAACTAAGTATCCATAGATAAACTGAGTTAAAGTAATATATTTATTTTCATCTAATACAATTATCCATGATTGTGGGCATGATAAGTAGAGTCAAAGTTGAAAACCAAGAATGGTATAAATATTCTATAACAAATGATCTAAAAACGCACGTAGAAAGAGAAAAAAGTCTCAGATTAGAAGTCGTGAAAGCTATAATATAAAGAAAATTACATTGGCCACCTTCCAATAATCAGATGTCTAGTAAGACTTGAAGGATTATTCAAGTTTCTTATTCCCCCAATTTAAATTACAAAGAAATTAAAAGAAAAACTTTTCCTAAGAAGTTTCTATTAGTGATTCTTAAAAGACAAGCTTGTGAACCCTATATTAGGGCCATATGGCATGCATTTCATTGCAGCTGCTAAGTGCACGTAAAGGCAGAAGGTCAGGGACCTGAAATATATTGAGACAAGCCACTAATTCTAGAGCCAGTGTAACAGCACCAACAGCTAGCCCTGAGGAGTCTTACTTACTAATGACATAGGGATACATAATAGTTCTGAATTAGCTGTTAATAATTCATCCACGAGATATTGAAAATTGTAAAAAAGTTTTGCTTTTGGGCTCTACTCAAGTTTAAACAACATGGTGATATTGGCCCCTGCAATTCACTAGTATTATCTAAAGCCCAAATTTATTGCTGTGTTAACCAGTGAAGGCTCACCAAGGAGAAAATGATTCATGTAGCCTGGCCTTCAGTTAGAAGAATTTTTCAAAAGTTTTCCCAGCCCTGGAATTACTATAGTAGCTAATACAGATCTTCAGTTCAGAGGGTCATGGAAGGCTGTTCAGCAGCGAGGGAAATATTGAAACAAGTAGAAGGTCAATTTAGAAGAAGCAGTGATCTGAATCTCCCCCAGGGTGCCCTCACATTAAGCTCAGATTTGTAATTGAAAATAAATCTTTCACGTCCAGATGACAAGTCTGAGGTCCTGTTCTAGGTTCACTTTTCACTAAGCATTATATTTTCCAGCTTGAAGTCACTGTCCTTTTCAGCTGATTTGACCTGTAATGCCACAGTTGGATGTTGGCTGCCAAGTGATTAGCTATTCAAGAAAAAAGTGAAACTAATCTCTGTATTAATATACATGAGGTGGAATGAGAAGGAATCTGAGACTCGAAGGCACAAAGACTGATGTTACAAGCTGTGCAGTGAGGCATACTCCCCCAGATCCAGTAGCAGAATCAAACCCCAGGGAGGAAGGGTGACATTTGGAAGAGGTGGTGCAAGAGACAACTGCTGAGGGTTGAAGTGACAGCTTGATTTTCTAGCACTTTAATGTAAAGAGTTAGTCCTTTTTCAGAACAAAAAGAACATCTCATAATTATGCCACTTAGCAAAAAGTATACAAATGTAGAATTCAGTTTTTTTTCTTTTACAATGAAGATTGGAGGGTAGGTATGTTGAAGAGAAGAAATGATGTTTTTCAATTTGTTAGTTTTACAGAGCACTTCTATTTCAATTTGTAACTGCTGAGGAATCTAGCCTATCTTCCCTCCATTAGAAATATCCCTTTCTTGACAACTGCATTTGAATTTCTTATGCGTACCTCTTCAATAAGTGTTTTTCAAACTTTGTTGACTGCTGCCCATAGACATAAATTCATTTTTGCATCTTAAATCACCGACCCTACCCAAAGGTGCAAAAGGACCATGTGACTTGATACCCTCAGTAGCATGACCAAAATTTAACAAATCATCCCTTATTTCTTTTAGAGATAATGACAATCAATTAATATGAACATGAAAGAATCGTTTAATGAAAAACAGTTCATTAAATCAACATTTGTTGAATATCTACTCTTTGCTAGGTACTCTGCTAGGTACTCAATACACAAAGTCTAGTAAGATATGTCCCCTGTTCTCTTGAAAGTTAGGTTTTATTCCAGTGTTTCTTGAATGTTTTTTTTTTTGTTTGTGTGGTTTTTTTGTTTTTTTTTTTTTTTTTTTTGTTTTTGCCTTCCTACAATCTCACCATGGACAGAGTACGTGAAAAAGATTTTTTGGAACCTATTTACTGAGCCAGAATTTCTGGAGAGGGGCTCAGAATCTCTGGGTGGAATTTACATTATTAACAAGTTCCCAGATGATTTTGATGTATACTAAAATTTGAGAACTCTGTGGGTGTCAGGCAGACGGGAGCGGCAGGAGGGGGTGGGTATGTTCATACCTGATGTGTGCGGTGGGCACTGTCTGGGGGATGGACACTCTTGAAGCTCTGACTCGGGTGGGGCAAAGCAATATATGTAACCTAAACATTTGTACCCTTGTAATATGATGAAATTAAAAAAAATTAAAAAATAGAAGATAAGGAATTCCTACAAAAATATTAGGGCTGGGAAAGCCTTTATTAACTAGAGTGACCATATAATTTTACGAGTGAAGGAACTGAGATTCAGGGAGGGAATATAAATTACATGATGTCACACAGCTGGTTAGGACCCCAGAATTCCTGTCTTCTAGTGCATGCAGGGAAAGACAAAGTTTGTGGATTTCTTTGCTCAGACAATTCACTACATTGTCTATGTCTTCTCTCTTTTTTGCTTTACTTATCAACTATTTCCATATAATCATGTTTTTTTTCGTTTGTTTTATTTCAGCATACTATGGGGGTACAAATGTTTAGCATATAATGGTGTTTTGTGTTATGGGAATTGTGTATGTTCTCTTTTGCTTTTTTAATCTAATATTCTTATGTAATGGTTTTTTGTGTTACAGGACCACTATGGCAAAAGTTTGTTATTTGAAATTGTCTACTCTGTTGCCTTTTCCTCCAAACTACATTTTATCTGTCCTTAACTTTTCTAGACAAGCAGGAGTATTGTCCTGTGCAAAAATCAGATCTCCCATGACAATAAATTAATGTGTGAGTCTTATTCTATATACCTTTATAATTTTCTTGGCAGTTAATCCTGATTTTATCTACAAATTATCCTTACATTTCTAAAAGAAATGAAAAAATGAATTAAAAAATGTGTGTAATAAAATCCTTAAGCTTGTTTTTAAGATTCTATCTACCTTGAGAAAAAAGTTATTTTATAAACTAATTTTATTGTTCTCTTTGCTAGGAAATTCTTTCCAGTGCTGAAATATCTATGTAGCTTAAGCCAGTTTCCTTTTTTTCTGCATTTAGAAAAGATGGAAAACATCTGGCAGGTTCCTCTGGCAGGATATTCAAGGAAAATACTTTCTTTACTCTTCAAGCAAAATAATCCAATTCTTTTTTTTGTCTGCATTGCGTGGAACTATTCTCCAAGTCTTATATAAGTATATAAATATATAATGTCGATGAATATTTGTTGACCAGAGCCAAGTTATGGTAGTTTAATTTGCAATTTATTTGAATGAAGTTAATTATTACAAAAGCAAGGTCATAAAATCTACAGAAAATAATGTACTCTTTAGGTTTATCACCTGTTATCCATGCCAAAAGAAATATCATCATTGAGTATGCTAAAAAATTTTTTCAAGCTTATCTAAGAGGAAAGGCCTGCTGGTATATTGCCATTGACTAGTTTTACCCAGGTGCCATAGGGTAGCCCATAAACAATGCCACCTCGTGATTGAGGAAATTGTCATGACACAAGGGAGACTACCTCTGGGAGGTGCCTTTTTCTAATTTGTACAACCTTACTGATGAATCTGTGGCAGCTCACCAAGAGGTCCATGGCAAGCTTTGGCCAAGTGTTCAGCAACAGATTTTTGTTTAAACAGGCTTAGACTTTTTTTCCTAGATGTTGGGGGAAGGTCATCCTGCCATTTCTTACAAAGAAAAAATACTAATGGTATACTGTAAGCTGAAAATTATTAATCCAATATTGAATGAAAATTATTTCAAAAGTTTGCATTTCTTATTCACTATTTCTGTGACTATTTTAGAGTTATAAAGATAGCATTTTCCTATTTTTGTTCATAATTTCCTTTTGTTTTCTTAAAATTAGAGTTGATTGATATTGCTATGATCAAGGATGGATTCCACCAAAAGCACATGTGGTATGCAGACTGTTAAAAACTGGTCAGCACCAGTTATGGGTGCAAGTTTTACAATAAGAGCAAGCCTTGATTTCTTATTAGGCAGAGCTGGCATAGCCATACTGTACTCAACAATAAAATGAGAGAAGCCTTTTCTACATTAAAAACAGCATGTCAGATTTTGCCCAAAGAAGTCTTACTCAGAGGAGCAAGCAAGGCTCGCAGGGTAGAAAGAACAATCAATATTTGACTATCTATTTATCCTAGGTCACAGCTACTCCTTTCCCCCAAGCTGGGCCATAATTCTTAAGTTACTTGTGATCAGAAGTAAGAAATGGTAACTTCTCAAACTCAGCTCCAAGGCCAAACACCGAGTTAGCTTCACTAATATGACTTTCTTCTCCCTCCTTTTTCCCTCTGCCTCTGATTCAGGCAGGACAGACTTTTGTTTCTTTCTTTTCCAGACCTCAGAGTCTTCCTCTAGGCCTTTAGTAATGCCAGTGTTCTTCTACTTGTGTTTCCTTTGCTATCTTAAAGTTTCTCTGCATCAGATTCTCACTCTTCAAGTGATAGTTTTTCTTTTACAATCCTTTTCCCCCAAACACAAATAAACCCGTTAACTCAAATTAAATAAATAAAATTCAATTAAAAATCCAATATTAATACATACAAATTGTTTGGTCTTTCCAAATATGAACTAATTACAAAATTTTAGTAATGCCCATTCCATTCTACAGCAATTAATAATAATGGTGACTAGTCTTATGTAACGTAACTAGAATTTATTGCAAACATTACTCTATGCTAGGCACTTAGCTAAGTACTTTGCATACCATGTTTCATTTAATTTATATAATAGTCTTATTTAGCAGATAAGAGTTTGAGGTCATCTAGTGAATTAGTGGCAGAGTAAGACTTAAGGGCTTTGTCCTGAATAGAGTGTGAACTTCATATTTTAATAAAGAAGTATAGCTTTATGTATGATCTTTTTTAAACAAAACATTCCTCTGCTGTAACAATCTACAAGACAACTTTTCCTATGCTTTTAAGCATCTCTCTTCTGAACACTTAACTTTTTTTTCCCTGTACAAATCATGCAGGCTACAACCTTCTCTTCCTTGATAACATAATCTTCTCCTTTCCAGAGGTCACACACTGGAACAAGTGCATGACCCATTTGCGACAATGAAACACAGCAGCCTCCGTCTTACAATACAAAGGCACAATCAGAGAAGAGAAAAATAACTAAGCAAAAAAGGAAAGAGAGAAAACTCCCCTGGTTTTAAACATAACTCCAGAAAGAAAGAAAATTTGTCTTTCATCAAAAGTATTTCCAGGCTAACGACTTGTGGTCTCTTCAGCCTTCATTTAAGTAGAATAAGACTCACTTTTCATAAAGTAGGTAAGTGGATAAAGTACTCATTCAATTCTACATTAATTTTAAGGGAAATGTGAACTATTTTCAGTTGATATGAGCACTCATTCATCTCAAAGAGAGCCTGGTTGTCAGAGCTCCTGGGGACAGAGCTGTCTAGTCTTGTTCCAAGAAAGCACCACATTTCTTGGTCATGCAACTTAAAGAGACTGACATTGGATCTTTGCCATGGATGCCCCATTCTTCACATCTTCTGTTTAATACCATATAATTCTAATGAGGTGGGACTCTCTTAATTACATTCAGAACATGTCTTGTAGTTCAGTTCAAAAGAAAATTTATTGACAGCATGTGACAGGCACCACACGAGGCACCAAGTTTAGAGAGGCATGGGAAATAAGCGATGTGAATTAAGCAAACATAATGAAATTGAAGAAATAAATGCAGTTATCAGCTTATTGCCATTCATAAATGAAGCAGGCACATAATAGAAAAGGTAGATGGAAAGCAGAACCTACAATAAATGTTTTCTTTGTTTTTTATTTCAAAATATTAAGAGGGTATAAATGTTTTAGTTACATGGGTACATTGTATGATGCTTAAGTCGGGGCTTTTAGTGTGCCCATCACCTTTTAATACCTAGAAAATAGGACTTCAAGTGTGCATCATTTTATTCAGAGTCTAAGGTTGTACCATTGAGGGAAATACATAGGCACCAACAGAATTGTCACATTCCCTTTAGGGTTACTTACAACTCTTACCTGAAATGTATGATCATCTTTAGAACATCATAAATCTGGACGTGAAGAAGCCACAGAGTAGAGGGGAGAGGAGTAGGAGTGGGGAAGATGACAGGATGGAAGTAACACAAAGGACTCTCATATGAAGATTATATATTGGGTCATAGTGCCCATTTTTGGTTCCAATCTCCCGCACTGTAATCCAACATATAATCTTTATTTAGAGTTCTTTATTATACAATATATGCCTAGCTCACTTCCTACACATACTAAGTGCTAAAGAAATGTTTGCTGAATTGATGACTATTCATATTTATTGTAGATAATCTTGATAAAAACTATTCATGTCCATGACTTTGTTCTCTATTAGATTATAAGCATTTGAAAAGATTGAGGGGAGAGAAAAAAATTTATCTTTGCATCCCCTGACAGACTCTATCACATAGTAGGTCATAAGTACAAATTTGTAGAATAAAAGAACGTATAAATGAATCTGGGAGTCATTTCTCCTAAGTCAAACTAGGTCTTAGCTCTGTCATCTTCTCCACATGTCCCCTCATTTGCTGATGATCTACTGCATTCCACTTGCAAATCTGAAGGTGGAGCTAGAAGTTTGGTGCCTACCAGTGACAAAGCTGAACTGATTGTGCAGTGATCCACGTCAGTTGCTAACACAGCCAATGTGAATGAATTGGTCATGCCTGGTCTGCTTATTTCTTGAGTACAGGCACAGGCTAAAAACATGCCCTGTGGATTATTTTTTTTTCAAGACTCTGTAATAAACATACATCACACATTTGCAAATTTTCAGGTAGATATACAGACTCTTTTAGTCCTTTTTCAGATGAGGTCAGACAATAGGCAAAACAGAGCAGTGGCTATCCATCACTATGAAGCTGAAAACCGAAAACCATCATCCCTTTCCCAACTAGGGTGGTTTCTAGCTGAGATGGTTGTTGGTGACTTCCTGAGATAGCTGTAATGGACTGTTGGCTTAGGCTCTTTATCTCGTCTTCAAACTGGGATACTTGAATAATGAATTAAGTTGGTCTAGCTGACAGCTGTCAACTACTGAGGGGCTGTAGGTAACTGTAAGTAAAGTTAAAAGATTGGAGAGACTTCTGGCTGTACTGATAAAATCATTTAGATAAGAAGTCTGAATAAGAGATAGAGTTGTAAGAGAGAGCAGGACAAGAAAGACCTGTCACAAGGCCCTCTCATAAGGGTTTTGAGAGACAGCCTCTTAACAGAAGAATGTAGGTAGGTTTTTCTTTCATAGACATCAAGACATACCTTCTCCCAAATAAGGGTGGAGAACCTGTATTAAGAGGAAGCTCACTGAGTGGTGAGTCTATTGAGGTGAAGGACTGTTTTTTCAGTTTTCAGGTGATGAGTATCCCCTGGACTTGACACATAATAGTCATTCAATAAATGTACATTGACTTGAACTGAAAATGGACACAGTTCTGTCAATTCTAGAGAATAACCTTTCATGTCGGTATCCAAGTAGCACCAAAAAATGACAATGACCCACAATTTTATTGGCATTATGAAAAGGCATGTGCGATCCTCTCTAATGTGTGATTGATTCACAGCAATTTAGAGAATGCTTATGATGCTTCAGCCTTTAGATTTGGAAATGCTCCAGTTATACAGGCTCCTATGCTACTGATTGTTAAGAATCATTCTGTTCTGTATGCCTATGTGGCCCACAATGTAACGAGGCTAAGGACCAATGGCGTCGATGGGTATTTAGACTGGATTAGCTCAATTCACTAGTTATTTTTTGCAGTGGACCAGCTATACTCCTTTTGGTTCCTGCTGACCCAATCCATCAGTGTAATCATCTGCTGATTATCAAGACCCATTTTTCTCCATTGTAAGCTACTTAACTATCCATTCATCCATGAGTATATTTCCTTTAAGGTCCAGAAAATAGCCTTATTAAAAATGGAACTGGGGTCCTCCCAGTGAATTTTTTAAAAAGAAAAATAGCCTTGTTTATTCTTTACACACAATATTGCCTGTGCCTGGAAAGCTGTTTGGAATGATAAACAGTTGGATTTAGAGGTAAAATCATAGATAGAGTAACCAATATACTGAAAGATTAATGATTTCATTATCATTAAACTTGACTTAGGCAAAATAGATAAGTAAGAGTATGGTGGAAATCTTGTCATTTCTAAATTTCTTCTAGGTCTTTCTGGCTTCCTCTAGCTTCAGCAGCTATCCAGCGTTATCTAGAACCAGAACACCATTTTCATTTCTACAATCTTTGTTTCGAGACTAACTAAATAATCTGATGAATTAGCTTATGCCAAATTACTACTGAATGAGTAAGGGTCAAGTAAGGTGTATCTCTAGGACTTGTCACATAATAGACACTCAGTAAATATACATTGAATTGAAATGACAATGGACACAACTCTATCAAGGCTAGGAATCACCTTTGATGTTAGTCACCAAGAATTGCCAATTAAGTTCCATATTAAGTTATTAGGTTATTATATTAGGTAACATTTCCATCTAATAAGAGACTTTTGAAGTCAACATTCAGGGTATAAGTCTTAATGTGAAAAATAATGAGGCAGAATATTTGAATTAAAACATATATTGATCAATTTGTTATAGAGACCTAAAAAATTTACTTTTAGAAAACAACTTGGGCTATAAATAATCCTTGATATCAGTGATATTTACTAGTAATATCAGGAATGTGGGAAGTAATTTCATCAGCACTTTATGGTCTTTGTAGAGTTAATTTCACCTTTGTGTATTCGCTTACCGTGTGATTAGACACCAGGTTTATTTTCTTCATGGTTTTTAGTTCTAGGTAAAAACTAATAAACCAAGAATATTTTCCAAAATGATATTCATTAGGAAAAAACAGAATATGATATTTTAAATCAATTACTATTAATATTCAAGGGCTATTGGCAGTATGTTCTTCCAACAGTTTTTAGGATTGGTACTATGGACTGCATAGTATTGAGCTCAGTCATGGTGCCCTTCCCCACAGTCTAGACAGAAAGCCTAAGCCATGTTTTATATATTAAACAACAGCAGCTATGTAGGAAAATTAGTTTTAAAAAATAATAGGGGTGATTGCCTTTTGAACTAAAAAATCACACAGATTGTAAATGCCACTTTGAAAAAATGAGTGCTATTAATCTCCACTTACCAAGTGAAATCTGGGGAGATTAAGCTACTGCTGGCTGCACATTTGTTACACAAAACAACAGCATAAGATGGGAACAGATTAAAATAGAAAAAGATTGTGTAGATGCTCTCTTGGCTTCAGAAGATCCTTATAAAACACCTAGTCACACACATTCTCCCTCTAATTTTCTAGCAACAATTTAAATAAATACAAGATGTCAGACAATATTCCCAGTTCAGGGGAAAAAAGGGCTTCAATTCCACCCGAGTTAATTGAGGCTAGAATCATTCCTGCAACATCTATGGCAATTTCACATTGGTGCACTTCAATTAAGGAATAATAGGACTGCAAAGTAATTTATACTCATAGATTAGATGTCGTCTGTGAAAAATTACTGATTAACTCAAAGGCAGGCTCTGGAGTGCTCACCAAGCATTTTAATGGGGGTCTCTCTGTCACCTCTTGTCCTAATGTCTGGTCAGATACTAACAACACTCTAAATCTGCCTTTTAAAAGACTCAATATACCTAGTTTACACATCTGGGACTTCTCCTTTTTGAAATTCCTCAAACCACAGTGTTTTACACTAACAATCAATTTTAATCATCTCTCCTATTTTTCTATTATTTTACCTACACTTTTTCCTTTTATTTCAATTCTTTTTGTTGTACTTAGTATGTAAGGGCATTTTCCTCAATAAAGTAACAATAAAAACGCATGTTTTGATAACATTGTTATTCAAATGTTCTGTATTGTATTTCCACCTCAGTGAGCATGCATAACTTTCAACAATGAGAAAATGTAGTGTTTGTAGTAAGGAGAGACCAAAGTCTTAATTACTGTTTTCCCCAAACTAAAATTTTGTCTTAGTAGATGACAAGCATCATGTGGAAAATTTTGTGCATAATATTTGACCTGTTTAAACTCCCCCTCAAATTAAGTAGGAGGATTATCACTTCACTATTTGTTCTCAAATAAGTACTTTCTTCTTTAAGTGTATAGAAGACAGGAAAGAAACATAAAAATTTTTTAAATGACTAAAAATAGCTTTATTTAAACCATTACTCCTTTTCTCTTCTTTAGTTGTTCGCTGAAGAAAAATGAACTAGACACTCTCGAAGCTCTGACTCGGGTGGGGCAAAAGCAATATATGTAGCCTAAACATTTGTACCCCTGTAATATGCTGAACGAAAATAAAAAGAGAAAAAAAAAAAGAAAACATAAAGAAACCCATGTTTATTTTATTAGGAAAGAAAATGGTCTATTTTCAGTTATGAGTTATTTATTCTTAGAGATGAAAGAGCTAACTGAGATAAAAATGAAGCAAGTTTGGGTTTTCTCCTTTCCCTATAATCATGAAAGTGTCAAAGACCCTGGACCTAAAACAGTCTGAATATCTGAATCCAAATGTGAGTCCTGTGACTCAAAAGTGGTATGGATTTTGGTTGAACTCTTTGACTTCTGTGAAACAGTGTTCTCTGTAGAATGGGACTATACCTCAATAGGTTGTTATAAGGACTAAATATGTCAACATACGTATACTCAAAACAATTGTTATTTTTGTAGGATACTGTTCTAATTGAATGCCAGAGAAAATTCTAAAATGTTCTCTCTGTAACAAGTATTCTGTGGTCCTTTTCTTAAAAGCAAGGAATTATATATATTGTACTTGGTAAGAACCTGCAGTATAACCAACCTCATATGACTTTCAGAGAACATATTAGGAAAGTACAAAAAGAAGTTGGGATAGAAAAAGAATTACACAGGGAGATTTTAAAGAGATTTTTAAGAAAGAAAAAGCCAAGAATAGGCACCTGGTTAATTTAATATTAGGTAAAAATTTCTGAGCTTACTGTCATGAAAATGTGATTTGGTTTGGTTTAGAAGCTGTGCTTTGTGGCAGCAGCTTATTTGTACTGCTGACACTGTTTATTTAAGCCTGTCATTGCCATAGTGACTAAGTCCCCACCTTGCCCACCCACATGCCTGAAAAGCCATGTTAAGTCATTCCGTGAGCCTTGGATCTGGTAAGATAGACATGTTTCAAAGGAGGAATTTAAATATGATCTCCTTCCTTGAAGCAAAGAGTTATCAAAGAAATAGGAAAAAGATATTCTTTTTTTTTTGATATTAGAAATGTCTGTAAGTGAACTATTAAATACACCAGTGGCACTGGGCATGGTGGCTCACACCTGTAATTCTTGCACTCTGGGAGGCCGAAGTGGGAGGATTGCTTGAGGTTAGGAGTTCAAGACCAGCCTGATCAAGAGCAACACCCTGTCTCTACTAAAAATATTAAGAATTAGCTGGGTATGGTGGCAAAGGCTTGTAGTCGCAGCTACTCAGGAAGCTGAGGCAGGAGGATTGCTTGAGCCCAGGAGTTTGAGGCTGCAGTGAGCTATGACGACATCACTGCACTCTAGCCAGGGCAACAGAGTGAGACTCTGTCCCAAAGAAAAAAAAAAAAATACACCAGTGGCTTGGTCTTGATACATGATACTCTATTCAGTCCTGTAAGACTTGTGATTAAAAATGGTATCTGAGTAAAAAACCCCAGCATACCCTCTCTCATCTTTAAAGATATTCAAATAATAAAAAAGACATAGGGAAAATAAAAAGCTTGGAATGACAATGAAAATCAAGGCTGGGAGTTAAACTATGACAATAATCTTGACTCTTTAGAAGTAACAATAAGGTCGATCATGCTGGATTTTATTTATTTAATGCCTGTGGATCATTTATGGTGTACCAAGCAGTCTAAGCAATTTTCCAGTGTTGACTCATTCAATCGATCCTGAATAACCTTAGTAGGTCAGTATTATTTTCACCACTTTAAAATCACACAACTCCTAAGTAGTTGAACGTGAATTTGAACCCAAATGATCTGACTCCAGAGTCCATGTTCAAAACCGTTGTGCTCTGTTGCCTTAAGAAACTAGGTTCAAGGTTACTTCATGAAACAGAGCTGCTATCCTCTGTTGCCACCCATCCACATTGTACATGTGCATGGCTTACCACTTGTCTTCCCAAAAAGACTGTAAGATCCTTGAGGATAAGAAGCATATTGATTTTGTTCTCTTATGTATGCTAAGGACCAGGAAGGTGTTCAAATATTTTTTTTAAATTAATGAATAAGTGCATGCCTACACGATGGCTAGAAAACTCTGTTTCTAAGATTCTTGGATCAGAAGTCTAAGGTCAAAACTTGGCTGGGCATCCATCTCTCTACTGTGTGAAAGCTACTTTTTAAAATTTTATTCAAGTGTGTTATTTTTTAATATAAAAAACAGTACACTAAATAAAATTTGAAACCTAAAAAAGAAAACAACAACAATAAAAATACAAAATAGACAAAATACAAATTACTCATTTCATGTTGGAACAAAAACAGTGATTCAGGTTATGAAATGAGAATTTTAAAAATGCATAGAGACTTATGGCTACGTGAGGTGTCTCACACCTGTAATCCAAGCACTTTGAGAGGCTGAAGCAGGAGGATTGCTTGAGGCCAAGAGTTCGACACCAGCCTGAGCAAGAGTGAAACCCTGGTCTCTACAACAAATACAACCATTGGCTGGGCGTAGTGGCACACGTCTGTAGTCATAGCTACTTGGGAGGCTGAGGTAGGAGGATTGCTTGAGTCCAGGAGTTTGAGGTTGCAGTGAGTGAGCTATGACGACACCACTCACTCTAGCCCAGGTGAGACCCAGTCTCAAAAAACCCAAAATAGCAACAACAACAGAACCACAGAAAGTTATGATCAAATTTCCTAGCAATTAAAATGATTATAATGGGACTTTATTTACCCCTGCTTTCTGAGGAGGGAAATAAGAAAAAAACATTACGTAGGGTTCAACGCTACGTTAAATTCTTGAAACTAAGTTTAGTTGTTGTCAGCAAATGTTAGATAAGGATAGCACTTACTATCTCAAGTGATCATCAAATAAATTAACAGAGGCCATCTCAATGATAAAATAGAAGATATGGCACAAAAAATATATTTCAGACTGGAAGTATGGGAGTAGAAGAGAAACAGCAAAGGAAAATGGTAGAGCCCAATAGTTCCCTGGGGTTGCAGAATTCCCCTGACAAGAAATGGTCCATCTGGATTACTGAGTTGTAGTCAAACAAAGTATGAAAAGACCCACAAATTTCCTTACACATACACTATGCATAAAGCCTTACTTTGATTTCAAGATGGATGCAGGGGTGGTATATATTCTGAAGCCCTTGAATATCTCAGAATAGGAATTTTGTTGAATGTAATACCCTGGGTCATGACGGTTTCTTCTAAAACTCTATGGATGTTGCTCTGTCATTTTCAGAAATGAAGTTGCAGAGAGGGATGGGTGCATGGGATTTTTGTTCCTTTCTAAGTATTTTACTGCTGGTTTTATTTTTTCTTTATGGACTTTTTTTTTCCTTTGGTCTGCATAACAAAAGCATGCACTATCCATTCTTGATAAATCAAAAAATTTTTAGAGTTTATCTAAATGTGGGCATCTTTTTAATCCTTGCTTATAATAAGGAGAGCTCTTGCAATTTGGATGCTTGGGCCATTTTCTCAATTCAAGAAAATTCTTCCATAATGTATTTCATTATGCTTATATTCCAATTTTTTAATTTTTCTTTAGAAAACTCTACTAAAGTTAGATCTTCATATTTGTAATATCATAGCTATCATCTCCCTCCTCATTTCAACTCTATTTTTTTTCTATATTATGAGTGAGTTTTTAAGTGTGACCTCCGTATAATAAATCAGTTTTCTACTGTATTGATTCTACTGTTTCCTAGCATCAATCATTGTGGATTTACATGCATCCATTACTATTTAATTCTCTTGATATCTTTTCTTATCACACACATCCATTACTAAATATCAACCTGATGTCATTTTATTTAAATCATTTTTTCCAAGTTGATTTATACCTGCATTTTTGAGATAATATATTATGTATTCCATAAAGAGTGTCAATTTCTAAAATTATATAGAGATTCTGCAAATTCTATAAATGCATATATGTGCCTTATTTTCTTTCATTTTTCCTTCTTTTTTTTTTAGTATTCATTAGCAGGAGAACTCTAAGACAAAGCGGTGAAAGAAAGTGTATGATGCTTCACATCAAGCAAACTAAAACATATCATTTCACTTTTCTTAATTTGGGCATTGTATAATTTGACATGGGCACAAGCAGTAATGTTTCTAAACTGAGAGTTTAAGAAAAAGGGGAGAGGGAATAGGATGAATGTGTATTATGAGTCAGGTTTGATGTGAGGAAACTGAGACTTGCATATTTTAGAAAACTTGTCCAAGAGAAAACAACTACTCAATGGCAGACTCATAATTATAATCTATTTCTGCTTGGCACTGAAGTCCATGTTCTTTTTATTTCACTTTCTGCATATGAGATCCTGTTATAAGTCCTTTAGAAATAGTAGTACATTTAATTTTCTTAATAACTTCATATAATGGAAACTATAATTACCATTATTCTACAACAGGAAAAATTGAAAGAGTGAGAGGTAAAGAATTTGTGCAAGGTCACACAGTCTGCATGTAGCAGAGCTGGAACTAAACCCAGGCAGTTCGAGACTAGAATCTGTGCACTGAACCACAGTATCATGCTATCTCTTATATTCTCTGGAAATAAATGGAATCGCCAATTTAATCTTCAGTGGGACTAGGACAGCATATATTAATTCCTACAGGGTAACACTCTCCAGAAAGTTATCAATATTTACTTTATAATAAATATAATAGTCCACCTACGTGATGAACATTTGTACTATTTTTTGGTTGCCACAGGAACCTGGTAGATTAGAAACACATTATTGTCATGCCACTAGATTGTAAAAAAATGCTGATTTGTGGCATGGTATACACTGAAGAAGAGTTGTGAAAAGGAAGGGTATATTTCATGTTGTAGTTTAAAATACATTTTTTTTCACCTAATGTAGATAATAAAGAGAAAATGGAATTTTATTTGCAGGAGCATATAAACTTGGAATTACAATGGCAACTATATAGTTACCCAATGCTGAACCGCATCTACCTCACATTTATTTTCTAAAAGATATTTTATTCCCCTCTACGCTTATATGCATGGTGCAGTAAATACATTGATATCTCTAGTTTTGTTTTCTTAGCCTCATCCATTTAGTAGGTATCCTGCAAATATGTGCCTTTGTGAATGAATGGATTTATGCTAACAGAACTGTGACTGAGCTCATAATTAAGCCAAATCTCTTTCAGGTTGGAGTTGCATGCCGTTTGATTTGCAAAAGTTGTTCCATTTTACTTTACAGAAAGATACACTGATGATGTATCATTTTAATTTCCTTCATGAGCACTCACTGGAAACAAAGTAGCAAATGACAAGGTTGTTTATTTGTTACAGTAATGCTTCTTCAAAATCAAATGAACAAAAGGTAATCTTAATTTCATGAATCAATTATCTTAATAAATATCTACATAATAAACTAAAGAATTCTCTTTGAAAGAACCAATTGAGAAATTACTTCAATGTAAGGAAGTAAAGAGAAAACACAATAATTCTGAGCTAATAACAAATTTTCTCAGCACCATCAAATATACAAATTTTCCCAAGTATATGTATAAACATATATTAAAATTACTTAAGCATATCTGCTGTACAAATAACATCAGATTGGATTCTGCTATTTGTGCTCACACAATGGTCAAATTTAAAGGCAATCAGCCCAATTATATATTTAATACACTTGGTATGTTTGTATAAGTCAAATAAATATTAGATTATGCTAATATTATCTTATTTATTCATTATCTGTACTTTAAATATACTTCTACTTTAATTAATTAAAGCTATTTAATAAATATCTTTAAAATACAATTGGAAATCTAGTTCCCAAAATATGACACATTTGCTACCAGATATTTATGGACCTTTAGGAAATTTTCTTTGCCTTTTTTGGTAGTGCTTTTCTCATCTGTAAAATAAAAGAGCTGAATCAGATAAATTCTGAGGCTCTTTTTCTGTTATAAATATTACATTCACCTAAAAATATGACTTCCCTTATTCATCTTTAATCATCAGTGGGAATATGACACCATAGTCTAATTTCTACAAAATAATATGAAGTAAAAATAAAATAATTATATTAAGTGGTATGATTATTGGGTACTATAGAAAAATTACGTAGAGATTAAGAAATTGAAGAGAATTGTGTTTGAATTTCTGCTGCAACTCTTACAAGCTCTGTGACCTTCTCTTAACCTTTCTGGGCCTCAGATTCCTTATCTATGAAATGGAGTTGTGGTAAGAACCTTAAATATTTTCTCCCACTATGTAGCAAGCATGTGTATTCCTGTGAGTGGCTATTTTTCAGTCTTCAATTTCACAGATATTCAGATTAGCGTAATGAATTAGCAGTATTTAAAATTCTTAATGGATGCGGTGAGCATTGTAGAGGGGAAGGGCATGCCTCTAATCCTCGCTTGGGTGAGGACCCTCATAATATCCTGAAATAAAAAATAAAAGGAAAAAAAGAAAAAATAAAATTGCCTTAAGTTTTCAATTAGCTAATTGCATAGGTAATAAACATGGTGTTGTGTTTTACACATAAAGTCTATGTAAGCCTGGCATGTTAAAGTATAATGATTGCTCTTTCCCATTCATAAATTCATGAAAGCTTATGCAATCAATTTTCATTACTCTTAACAATTCACTTATTATAAACTTTACTAGACCAGGCCTAGAATTATTTTTAATATTAGAATCACTAAAAGTCAAGAATCCTATATCAACTTGCTTTTATTTACTCATATACCAATAATAAATAACAAGGTTTTAAAATACAGTTTCATTAAAACACATATATACCTTTGCAGGTGAGGCAAATGAAAAAAGTCATCAACTCCAGAACTGAAAAATTTCCTGAACTGTCAATTTGGATAGAAAGGCCATAATAAGGCAGCCATAGAAATGGGAGGAATATTCACGAAGGAACATTTCAGCAAGTCATTTTTAAATTTTAGTGTTGTTTTAAATTTTAATGGATGGTATATGGCCCTTTTTAATTAAGTAACTGACATATAGCACCTGGTTCTTATGTTGCAAGATACTTAAAAAGTAGAAAAAGTAACAGTAAAATTCAATGTATCATGAGCCTCGTAAAAGCTGAGCTCAACAAAAACTAGCCTAAAAGCATCTTATATATTGTCTATAATGGTACCCCAATGTTGCAGCAATATGGAAAGTCATATACAGACTGGAACTTAAAATCACCACTTCT
>CAUYSK010072403.1:0-41403 GCA_963575035.1 Avahi laniger | reverse complement strand
TGCTTCTCCCTCAGCCTTCTTCTGTTTCTGCACATGCATGCCACTTTCTGCTCTAGCAGAAAGTGGTACGATCTTTTGCTTATTCTCTATGTCCTTGGCTAAAGTAAGTCTCTGAAAACTGCCATTGTTTCAACATAAATCTTTTTTTTTTTTTTTTTTGTTGAGACAGAGTCTGGCTCTGTTGCCCAGGCTAGAGTGCCATGGCGTCAGCCTAGCTCACAGCAACCTCAAACTCCTAGGCTCAAGTGATCCTCCTGCCTCAGCCTCCCAAGTAGCTGGGACTACAGGCATGCACCACCATGCCCGGCTAATTTTTTCTACATGTATATATATTTTTCGTTGTCCAGATCATTTCTTTCTATTTTTTAGTAGAGACGGGGTCTCGCTCTTGTTCAGGCTGGTCTCGAACTCCTGACCTTGAGCAATCCACCCACCTCGGCCTCCCAGAGTGCTAGAATTACAGGCGTGAGCAACCACGCCTGGCCTCAACATAAATCTTTAAGAAGGTTGACAATAAAGGAGCTGTCTTGGAAGAAGTGGGGGGCTCTCTCTTACAGTTCCTACTCCACCTGCAGCACTAGACTGCTGCTCCCTGTTTCTGGGGGCTAGCCTCATGGGGAGGGCAGGCGGGGTTCTTGGATCTCCCTGTGCAGCCTCTGTCTTAAGAAGGCCTCTGTGAGAGCAGGACTTTCTCAGTGTTCTTGCCTTGCCTGTCTGTAGCAGCCAAATTTTGCCTTACATCTGTGATGGGGAGATATTTTCCTGCTAAACAGATAAAAGCATAGAGCTCATATGGAGCTTCATGGCTCCCCCAACCCTCGCCCTCCTCTCAGAATACAGAAGAGGTTCTATAGAGCACAATTTGAAAAGCATTGGCCTAAGTTATTTCTGAATACGTTCTCATCGTCAAATACATAAACTTAATCTCCTTCACCAGTTGTTTGGCCCAGGCTTGCTCATCTCCTGCTTTCTCTTTAATACAGGTGCTTATGGAAACTCTAGGTGCTCTGGGGGCACAGTGCCGATGGGCTGCCTGCAACATCTATTCCACTCTCAATGAAGTGGCCGCTGCTCTAGCAGAAAGTGGTAAGATCCTTTGCTTGTTCTCTATGTCTTTGGCTAAATAAGTCTCCGAAAACTTCCTTTGTTTCAACGTAAATCTTTAAGGAAGGTTGACAATAAAGGAGCCGTCTTGGAAGAAGTGGATCCCTAATCTTGATGAGTTTGTTCTTTTTCTGGGCTTCTCTTGTCAAATATGATCTGGTTAACTTTGTTATATTTTACAGTTGACAAATGTCTACCTATGTCTATTATTCCATTATTAGTTAATGCTTTGCTTTGACTCACTAACAGTAGAGCACCAGTGAACACTACTTACTATCTAAGGTACTAAGGATTAGAGAAGAAAATGCTTCAGCCATAGTTTTGTGGCCCTGCTGGTTTTCCAGCAAGTAGTTTGCCCTGACTTAATGTTTGGTGTTTCTGCTTCAGCAGTAAAGAGTACTTGACCTGGCAGATTAATATTTGATCACGATATCCACTGATACTTGAAGAACACAAGAAATAGGGAAATTTGGACTTTGCCAACTGTTTGCCTTCACTCTCTGGCAGCACAGCACAGCACAGCACATATCAGAGTACTAACACTTGCTTCACTGCTCCTGGGAAATACTGGAAAAGGCCTATAGAGCATACATGTCTCTCCTTTTGCCAGGACTCTCAGCATTTCATTGGTTCTTTCATTGATACTCATTTGTTTATAAAATTTTATTAATGTATAATAGAAAAGTAATATTAATACAAATATTTAATGTATAGCCCAATTAATTGTACATATGCATTCACTTATTTTTTTAAACAAATGTTTATTGACCTACTCTAAGAATTATAAGGACAAATGAGACAATGTCTTTGCCCTCAGAATTTTATATTGTGGTCGAGGAGATAATACACATCTATAAGTAATGACAGTACAAGGACATATATGATAAATGCCATGGCAGATCATAAATCTATATTCAGTACATAAACAAGGGGCTTGGTAAAGTTCAGATTCCTTGAGAGCTTACTTCCAGCGGAGTTAATCAGGCTTCATTTAGGAACATGATGCTTAACTGGGCTATGAATTATAGCAACATTTTAGCAGATGGAAAAGAGTGTAAGGGTTTTCCTGATGAAAAGGGTGGGATGACTAAAGTATAGAAGCAAGAAAGATCAAAGAGGAGTTGGGAAGTGGTGAGAATGCCAGTTTAAGTGGATCAAGAAGTATTTCTGATTTCTTTTTTCCTTTTTACTCATATTCTTAACAACCATAATACTGTTGTCCATTTAGCTTGTCCTTTTGGGGCTAATAAGAGCAGAATGACCACCAAAGACAAAAAATGGATAAAGATGCTAAAGACCATGCTAATCAGTGAAGAAAGTCAATCCAAGGAATATAGCAGAATGAGAGAGTTTGGAATTGGGGAAAACCAATGTCTTCTTGTGACAATTTGGTGGTTGGCCCTTTTTTCAGTTTTTAATGGTTTCTTTTTATTTCTTTTTCTCAGGATTTCCTGTCTTTGCCTGGAAAGGAGAGTCAGAAGATGACTTTTGGTGGTGCATTGATAGATGCGTGAATGTAGAAGGCTGGCAGCCAAACATGGTGGGTCAGATTTCTGCTAACACAATTCTGTAGGGATCAGGGGTGGAGACAGAAGGAGGCTATGGCCTGGGAGAGGGTTTCTCAATGATAAGGAAGGAAAATGGTTCCATTTCTATCTGATATACCTGGATTTCCAGTGGAACTAGATGCTTATGCTTAGGGTACCCTAAGAGTATTGAACCTCTTGTAACCTCAAAGTGCCTTAATTCTTGGAAGCATTCATATTCATTAGTAACGTTAAAGCACTGCTCAGGATTCATACATGGCTGGTTAAAAAGCAAGGGTAATGACTTTCCATCCCCTACCACTGCCCACCATCCCCCACCAACAACAACCAGAAAAACCCAGACAAACAAAAAAACACAATAACTCCTGAGATACTTAGCTTTCTCTCTAGAATCTATGCACTGAATTTTTAGTAAACCTGAAGAACTTCCCAGTTCAAATTTCTTCTCTTTATTCATTTACTACCTTAAAAGAGATGACCAAGCAAAGTTTTACATTTTTAGTTTTTGTTTCATTTTTAAAAAGATTAAGTCTTGAAGCCTAATAGCACATTAGATTTGCAGAGAGGCAAAAAGCTACACAAAGTATGCGGCACTCCTATTTCATAAAAATTCTGCACATTAGAAGAGAAATTAGGGAATCAACTGAAAAAAGAATCCTTGGAGCTGTAGTCCAATCATTGCTTGCTGCTGCAGACTACAGGGCAGGCCTCATCTGGCTCACAGCAGGGAAGCAGCCTCTTTCTGAATTCTGTGATCCAGGTCACATTGCACCCAGTGCTGGTTTGAGGAAGCTGGGTTGAAGCCTTCATACCAAAGGTGGGGAGAGTGTGGTTGACAGTGGCTGTAAGATGAGTCAGCTCATTCCAACAGTTTTAACGGCAACAGGACAGAGTATGACTGACAGACACTAAAGAATATACGCCAGGGGTTTTCTTCTGAGAATAAAACATTGATTTTATAGTCAGGAACCCAGAGAGGACATGCAGTTGTGCTCAGAGAGTTTTTACAAACTGTGGAGCCAACACAAACTGGTAGGAAGGTTACTAGTTGTCACTACAGAAGACAGGACCCATACCTCTTTGGATCCTATCAGGATCTTAGTACTTTTCCTTGCTTTACAACCTCAGGAAGATTTCCTGATGACAAGAATTTTCTGCAGTAGATTTACATGGTGAGAATTAGGGGCTGCATTCATTAAATAAATATTAAGGATAGCACCTACCTCCCTGTAGCAGGTATATTTTTTAAAAGGGAAAAATGGATGAGAATAGTAGAACTTACAACACAGAGTTCCCAGTTCAATCTTTTTTGTCTTTGATCTATTTTGTGGCAAGGGAAAACTCCACGAGGGATTCCATATGTGCAGAAACTCAGAAGAGCCTTTCGGTTTCTTAGGGCATCTGTTCTGAACGTTTCTACTTGTGTTTGGAGCAAGTATAAGAGTTTTAAGAGTTCCGCTTTGGATCCCTGCTCTCAAGGAAGGCTTGATTGAGTCAGAGAAAATAGATCAACAACCCGAGTGGGAGCATAAAAGAGATCAGGTTCTAGGCATGAGGTTGAGGATTTTTCTGTACCCTGTGGTCCAGGATGGCATTTTAGGCACTTGCGGGAGAGTTGATAATTGATGAGACTGCAAAATGGGTGCATGCCAGCAAAGGGCAGCTCAGTTTTGCAGGGACTTTCCAGGAGGATAGATATAACAATTTGCAAAGTCCTGCTAAGCACTTTTAACAGCCCAGTGAAGGGCTGAAGTGCCACAGCCTAGTGCCTGATAGTGTTCTAAGCTGGTGCTTCTTTAGCTTATTTATAATTCAAAAACTTTCCTCTGCTGATGAAAGCTCCAGTGGGCACAGCATTGTGTTTATCTTTAATCCCAACCTGAAATAGTGATGAGCTGTTCAGAGACATGCTTGCACACCTACATGCTGCACGGTTCCCTGGTTATTTTTAATTTGGTTTATACAGAGCGTGAGGTTGTGCTAGGCAAAACCCTATAGTGCTGCCTGATATTTTGGGTGGGAGGGTGCCTGTACTTCAGGAGAAGTAAAGGGTTAGTGAATTCAGTCTTATAAACGATTGTTCTGAGAGGGAGACTAATTATCTGGCCTTTTATTTTAAACTAAGCCTCTACTGAATATATTTAAAGTCCTGAATTTAAGCAATAGAAATCTGCTATATAAAGTTTAGACTTTCTGAATATTTACAGTACATTCAAGGACTAGTGATCTAGATAACTACTTAAGCTGTCAGTCCATAAGAAAATCCTCATTGTGTTGCTGTGTATTTTGATAAAGTAGGTGTGTCATGTGGGAGGGTCATTTGGCTGTGAGAATTACAATTGGCCTTTCAACTCTCATTGTCTTTTACTTCAGTTTAATGACTATTTAGTAGATTATTCCATTAACGCTGCTTTAAGTTATTTTACATAATCATCTGGGAAATTTGGCATATCTATAAATTGGTAATTAGAAATTGGGATACAAAACCCAGAGAAGCACTGAAGCCTTCAGCCTTCAGCAAAGTAAATGACATTATTGATGCTTACTATTGCAGATCTTGGATGATGGAGGGGATCTCACTCACTGGATTTATAAAAAGTATCCCAACATGTTTAAGAAAATCAAGGGCATAGTAGAGGAGAGTGTCACTGGAGTTCATAGGTAAGATTTGACATGGGCATACCTGGCTTTATGTAGCCTAGACATATAATTTTGTAATCACATACCTGTTGAACACATTATGTTAAAAAAATTGGAACCTGCTATGAGGTGACCAGATCTGAACCTGCACACTTATTTTTTAATTAATGCAAATAACAAACCAAAAATAGTGAGGGGGTCAGGTAGGGGAACAAGTGGAGTCCTCATGTTTTCTAGTCATTGTAATACAATGAATTCTTGTCCTTTTTGGATAAATTCATTTATTCAACAAATACCTATTGAACTTCTACAATGAGCCAGGAACTGCTCTAGGTGCTAGGGATTTAGCAGTGGACAAAACAGACAAAAAGCTGTGTCCTCATAGAGCTTATATTCTTACATAGAGTGCAGGGGTTCTGTTCTGTTTCTCAAAGGAACACTAGTTCCCTGAATAAAATTGGAATCATTTCTGTTTGCTGTTATTCACACATAAAGACCTGAAAGTATGAAATAAAAGTTTTAGGGAAATAAATTCTGAATCGGCCACCATTGCTGCTTCAATGTATCATTATCTTTTTGAATATACGAAACTATAGTATAACATACCTTCAGACTCTTAAAAAGGGATGAATTCTGAATAAAACCCATAGTTCAATGTGTAATTGACTCAGTTTAAAATAAAACTCCTATATATAAATATACATATTGAGATTATAAATTTGAGACTATTTAAAAGTTAAAATTGTTGCATTGGAGTAGTGGGATTATGCATGATTTTCAAAATAGTACTTAAAGTGACTCTTTTTATAATTAAAAGAGGGAATATATGCAATTAAAAATTTTACATTTAAGGCCAGGCATGGTGGCTCATGCCAATAATCCCAGCACTCTGGGAGGCTGAGGTGGGAGGATTGCTTGAGGTCAGAAGTTTGAGACTAGCCTGAGCAAGAATGAGACCCCATCTCTAGTTAAAAAAAACAAAAAAGAAAAAGAATTAAAAATTTTACATTTGAAATTTAGAGGTAGGTCAAAGATTTTCCCCACATAATTTTTGAATAAGATCTTTATTGCTAAGCTGTATACAGGCTCTAGAAAGATATGGGTTTTTTTTTTAATAGTTCTAGCTCTTTATTTTTTTAAGATAATTTTATACATAAATCAGTTATCCCCATATTTTTCTTTTTTTTTTTTAATTTCAGCATATTACAGGAGTACAAATGTTTAGGTTACATATATTGCCTTTGCCCCGCCCAAGTCAGAGCTTCAAGCGTGTCCATCCCCCAGATGGTGCACACCACACCCATTAGGTGTGAATATACCCATCCCTGAAAGATATGTTTTTATTTCTCAATATCTACCTACTAGGACAAAACTCACCATGTCACATGCTCTCATGCCTACCCAATCAACATATTTCTGAGATTTGATATGAAAGCAATGGTGGATCATAATGTCTCCTTGTTTTATGCTCTTCTTGACTTCCTTCATTCTCAGGCTATATCAACTGTCTAAAGCTGGGAAGCTGTGTGTTCCAGCCATGAATGTCAATGACTCAGTCACCAAACAGAAATTTGACAACCTCTACTGTTGCCGTGAATCAATTCTTGATGGGTAATGTTTATTATCTTTGAGATGAACTTGAGTTGTTGAGTTGAGGTTCTGATTTTTTTTGGTTTTGCTTACTTCTGGAAATAATTCATGTAGCACCTCTGGATAATGTTTCCATTAAGCCAGAGCTTTGTCAGTTCATAAATTAAAATTATATTATTTTTATTTTCTTCTTTGTATTTTTTATTTCTAAGTATTATATATTCAGAACATTATATAATAAATGTATATTGTTTTTATGTTCAAAAGTTACTGTGTAATCTACATCTTCTTCCCTTCTGCACCACTCCAAGAAAAGGGGAAAAAAGGAAAAAAAATCACATATATAGAACTAATTGGATGGCAAGGAGTGAGAAAATATGTATTTTATTCAACCTTTCTTTCTGGTCATTAAATAGTTTCTCTAGGATGGAAAGCAGGCTTTTCAAAATGAAAAACAAACCAAAAAAACCCCATGAAAACAAAAGGACTTAATACAAATCTCAAGGGAGAAACAAGAGAGGATTTTTCTGATTTAATGTTTTTCTTCTCTTAGTCTTAAAAGGACAACAGATATGATGTTTGGTGGAAAGCAAGTGGTGGTCTGTGGCTATGGAGAGGTAAAGTTTAACCTTTCATATGTTAGTTGTTTAAAATGTATTTTGCTGAGATATTCCAGAATTTTTGATTTGTATGAACATAAGAGTACATTCATTACCACTTTAGAACCAGAAGAAGTAACTTTGGAGGCCCTCTGGTTAAAGTATAGTCTTTTACCTTTGCATTTTTGCCATTTTTCCTTAAGTTGATTTTCTGACTTACTCCAGTACCACCATTTGTGATGTTCTTTTAGCTTGTGTTTTGATTATAAATCGTGAGTGTGGGTGTTCTTATGCACATAAATGTGATAAGCAGGAGCCAGGGGTTTGTTTAGGAACTGCATTCATTTGTTTTTCTTGTTTTTCCCTGAGCATGAATCTATTCAGTGAAATTCCTTTTGGGGGCGGAAAGGGAGGTGCTCTGTACCAGAAGCTTTGGGAAACTGTTTTCTTTTTGACTTTCCCTCATATATGTGTTCTGTCCCCTCGTTAGGTGGGAAAGGGGTGCTGTGCTGCCCTGAAAGCCATGGGCTCCATTGTGTATGTAACTGAGATTGACCCCATCTGTGCCCTGCAAGCCTGGTAAGCATGCAAAGAGAGAATTGCTTCCTCCTGTACGCTGCTTTCTGACATGTGGTCTTGGAGCTGCTCCAAAGAATGACCTGGTTAATGCTGCATCTTATCTTAGAGGGGCCCAGATCCTCACAGAGGCTGCCACTAGCTCTAAATTTCTCTTTCAAAGGTCAAGGAGCTCTGCTCTGAGAGAGCAGAGACTATCAGAGAAGCAAAAATTTAGAATTCCTGTGGAAATAGTAACAGGGAATGCTTTGAGTGAGAGAACAAGTAGCTCCTTACCATCTCTATATGTAATCCTTGCCTCTTTGAAAACAATGATTGAAAAAGAAATAGGCTGGCATTGGATGTCTTCTGATGTGATGTACTAAAAAGAACCTTTCTGTGGTATTCCTCCCCAAAATGTATAACCTGAATCTTTTCTTTTTCTTTTGAGACAGAGTCTCATTCTGTCGCCTGGGCTGGAGTGCCGTGGCATCAGCCTAGCTCATGGTAACCTCAAACTCCTGGGCTCAAGTGATCCTCCTGCCTCAGCCTCCCAAGTAGCTGGGACTACAGGCGTGTACCACTACACCCAGCTATTTTTTTTTTCTATATTTAGTTGCCCAGTTAATTTTTTCTATTTTTAGTAGAGACAGGGTCTGGCTCTTGCTCAGGCTGGTCTCTAACTCCTGACCTCAGGCGGTCCTCCCACCTCAGCCTCCCAGAGTGCTAGGATTACAAACATGAGCCACCATGCTCAACCTGTAACCTGAATCTAATTGTGAGGAAACATCAGACAAGTCTAAATTAAGGGCAGAATCTGCTAAATCTGACTGAAGGATATATGAGAATTGTTTATACTATTCTTACAATTCTTAAATTTGAAATTATTCTAAAATTTAAAAATTTGAAAAAAGAATAGTTCCTTTCTCATCTGTAAAATGTGGGTAATCATACCTACCTCGTAAGGCTGTGAGAGTTCAGTAAAATAATTATTATAAATTATATGTTACATAATAAATATATAATTATATAAGGTGCAGAGCTACTGTCATATAATAGATGCTCACTAAGTGGTAGCTATTATTAAAATTTTTTCTTGCCATCCTAAGCAGGATGGGAGCTACTACTGTCCCTGAAAATTATTGCAAAGTCCTCGTGTCTGTAACCTGGATATACCCCACCCAGTCTTTACCATTAACCCTCTAGAGGAATGTCCCCAGAAGAGAATGAAGCATGGCATGAAGCTTTTACTGTAACCATTTCCTCCTGTCCTCCTTACACATCCTAGCTATAAGTCCACTGACTTCGCCAACAGAATTGCTGGCTTTCTCTGAGTCAGGGCTTCAGCACACAAGGGGAACCATCACCCTTCTAGTATTCTCAAAGTTTATTATAGAAACTAAACATGCTTTAATACTGATTGCAGTACTATTGAAATTATCCTATAGACATGAACTGATCACTTACTATGTATTAGGTACTGTGCGATGCGCTAAGGATAAATAGATGAATTGCTTTTAGAAGGGGCTTGCTTTTAGAAGCACACAGACAGATAACCACTGTGCAGTGTAGTAAGTGCTGTCATGGAGGTAAACAGCATATGCTTCTGTAGGAACACAAAGGAGAAACTTCTAACTGGACAGCAAGGGTGGTAGAATAGAAAGAGAGGTCAATAGAACTGAGCCTTGAAACGTGTAAGTGTTTTCTTAGTTTGGATGTATATTCCAGTTAGAGGGAACATGTGCGTAGTCTCTGAGGAAGGAGATAGCATAGCATATCTAAGAAGCTGGAAATATGTTTATGTAGCTGGCAGATGGAATAAATTTGAGAGAGTGGTAATATCTGAGGTAGGTGTCATAGAAATCATATGTCAATATAATCATGTATCAATGTAAGTATTTGGGTCTTATCCCGAGAACAAGCATCTCATTGAAATATTTTAAACAAGGAAGTAACATGATCCAAATTGCATTTAGGGAAATTACTCTGCAAAATGATTTAGAGAGATGTAAACCTAGAAGCAATGAAATTGGGCCAAGGTTTACTACAGTAATCTAGGCAAGAAATAATAAGACCTGAACTTAAGCAAGGCCAGCATGTATGACGAGGAGGGGACAGATTCAAGAGACTTTTAAGGAATTAAGGAAAAAGAATCAACCAGATTTGGTGACAACTTCAGTTAGGAAGAGGCAGTAAGCTAGAACATTCTTGTTTATATGGCTCATACAGTTGAATGAACAATGATGCTGTTGATCAAGATAGAAAATATAGGTTAGGCGCGGTGGCTCACGCCTGTAATCCTAGCACTCTGGGAGGCTGAGGCGGACAGATTGTTTGAACTCAGAAGCTCGAGACCAACCTGAGCAAGAGCAAGACCCCGTCTCTACCAAAAATAGAAAGAAATTAATTGGACAGCTAAGAATATATAGAAAAAATTAGCCGGCACGGTGGTGCATGCCTGTAGTCTCAGCTACTCGGGAGGCTGAGGCAGGAGGATTGCTTGAGCTCAGGAGTTTGAGGTTGCTGTGAGTTAGGCTGACACCACAGCACTCTACTCAGGGCAGTAGAATGAGACTCTGTCTCAAAAAAAAGTTAGAAAATGTAGAAGAAGAAATTGATGGAGTTGGAGGTGGGGAGAAGATAACGAGTATAATTTAAACACAGTAAGTCTGAGATCCTTCTGGGACATTCATGATGAAATATCCAGTGGATGATTTGATTTTTGACTATGAAACTTTGGAGAGATCTAAGGTAAAGATATAAATGTGCAAATCAGCCACCTGTAAGTGGTCATTTGCAGCCAAGGGAAGGGGTATGGATGAGTACTGAAAAAATGGAGAAAAGAGTAGAGGTTAGAACCAAATAGAGTACCAATATCTAAAGGTTGGCTGAGGTTAAGAAGAGATAATCAGAAAAGTAGGGGATAGAACCAGGATAGAAATGTCATGGAGTCCAAGGAACATAGAGTTTTAAGAGGGCAAATGATGTTTAATGTAGCAGAAGAAATCGAGTAATACTAGTATAAGAAATATTTTCGGTTTTGACATTCAGGAGATTATTGATGATCTTGGGGAGAGCACTTTCAATGGGCTACTAGATTCAGTGGCTAAGTGACACTTTCTAGAGTTTCTAGAAACTTGGTTGGGAAATCTCATGGTAATGCCTGGCTCTCTATTATTAGGAAGAAATAAGTTCCACTGATGGAAAAGAACCTTTTATTTCTGTCCTGTATGAACTAAGGAAATGGTTTGGATTTTTTGCTGTTAAGAATAGTCCGGCTATCTCAAGAAGTGGCAGTGTGTAGGAACCAAAGAACCTTGGTATTAACTTTTGAGTTCTGTGGCAAAGGCTCCCCAGCTGCCTGTTTAGGCTAATTGGTCATGCTTTATTTCTACAGTATGGATGGATTTCGACTGGTCAAATTAAATGAGGTCATCCGACACGTGGACATTGTTATTACCTGTACAGGTATGATTATGACGTACTAAATGGGGTTGCACTTAAGAATGCTCATTAGGTCATTCCTATAGGAAAGTTTCTTTCTACCCTTTATAACTGGTATATCTCCATTCATCCTCAACTACCTAGGAGATGGCTAGAAATGAGAGTAATTAGTAGAGTTTTATTTGGGAAGCCAGATCTTAAATTTGTACACTTGATTTTGTTTTTCTTTTTTTTTCATCCATAGGACTCTGCTTGGTATTGATTTTTTTAAATTTTACCTCCTAAAGTAATATATATTTCTCTCTAGTCCCTGTAATTAAGACAAAGCTAGAGCAAAATTCCTCATAGATAGAAAAAGTGGAAGAGGTTATTGTGTTAATTCACGAAGAGATAGATTTTGAGTTTTAGAGAGAAATATACAGAGATGGCTGTTTCTTTAGACTGAGATACTTATTTTATTTTTATGGTAGAACCATAAATCACAGAAACACTGGTTTTCTTTTAAAATTCTATTTTAGGGGGAGAAATCAGAATATTTAAAAATATATATTTGTAGCCTCAGGGAGAGATGGGGACAGAGAAAAGGACCCACAAGAAGCTGTTCTTGGTTCACATCAATCCCCTGAATCTTCTTTCAAAAGTAGCTTTATTGAGATGTAATTCACATACTACGTATTTCGCCCATTTAAGTTCACTGTTTTCTAGTAAATTCACAGGGTTGTACAACCATCACCACAATCTAATTTTTTATTGAGATATAATTCACATACCATATGGTTAACCCTTTTGAAGTTTACAGTTCAGTGGTTTTTAGTAAATTTGTATAACATCTTATTATCTAATTCCAGAACATTTTCATGACCCCCAAAAAGAAACCCCATACTATTAGCAGTCACTCCTTATTCCATCCTCCATCCTCTACACTCCCCTAGCCCTAGGCAACACACTAATCTTTCTGTCTCTATAGATTTTGCCTATTCTGTAAATTTTATATTAACATAAATGGAATCATACAGTATATGATCTTTTGTGACCAGCTTCCTTTACTTAACATGATGTTTTCAGGGTCCATCCATGTGATAGCTTGTATCAGTACTTTGTTACTTTTAATTGCTAAATAATATTTCATTGTATGATATAACCACATTTTATTTATCCTTTCATCAATTAATGGACATTTGGGATATTTTCACTTTTTGGCTATTAGGAATAATGCCATTATGAACATTGTATACAATTTTTTATGTAGATGTGTATTTTCAGTTCTCTTGGATACCTAGGAGTAAAATTGCTGAATCATATGGTAACTGTATTTACAATCTCACTAAAATGCATGTGCATTCTAATTTCTCCACATTCTCACCAACACTTGTTATTGTCTGTCTTGATTATTGCCATCCTAGTGAGCATAAAGTGGTATCTCATTGTAGTTTTGATTTGCATTTCCCTAATGACTAATGATGTTGAGCATCTTTTCATGCACTTGTTGGCCATTTGTATAATACATCTTCTTTGGGGAAATGTCTGTTCAGATTCTTTGTTAGTTTTTTGTTTTTTGTTTTTTAAATTAGAGATAGGGTCTTGTTCTGTCACCCTGGCTGGAGTATAGTGGCCTGATCATAACTCACTGTAATCTCGAATTCCTGAGCTCATCTTTGCTCATTTTTGAATTGTCTTCTTATTATTAGGTTGTAAGAATTCCTTATATATTCTGGATACAAGTCACTTATCAGTTATATGATTTGCGGATATTTTTTTTCTCATTCCGTGGGTTGTCTCTTCATTTTCTGAGTGGTATCATTTGCATGCAAAAGTTTTTAATATTGACCTAGTCCAATCTGTCTCTTTTTTCTTTGGTTGCTTGTGCTTTAGGTATTATATCTAAGAAACCATTGCCTAACCCAAGGTCACAAAGATTTACTCCTGTGTTCTTCTACGAGTTTTATAGTTTAGCTCTAATATTTAGGTTATGATCCATTTTGAGTTAATTTTTACATACTGAATGAGGTAGGGGTCCAACATCATTGCTTTTCATGTGGATATCTCTTCTGTTTTTAAGGTAACAAGAATGTGGTAACCAGAGAGCACTTGGATCGTATGAAGAATAGCTGCATCGTTTGTAACATGGGACATTCCAACACAGAGATTGATGTGGTAAGATCAAGTGGCTCATTATTGGGGGCTTTGTTTCCCTCTCCTTCCCAAGAAACGAACTGAAAGAGGAAAGAGCAGGGTCACCAGCCATCCTAAACATAATTTTCCTGGCAGAGTTGTCCATATCTGTTCACTTTTTTGCCCTACAGCTTGTGCTTGTAGATACTGTAATGGCTCTTCATCTTAATTTAATTATTTCAAATTATTATCTTCCTCCTCCCAAGCTTGATACCTACTTCCAGTGTAAGCCATTTTATCTCTATGTTTAGGCTTGAAATCAGGGTAAACTCAAAACTGCAAAAAGAATACAATGAATGTGAGTCAATATAGTAGTCAGTATTTTGGGGATGTTTGGCTTTACCATAAAGATGAGATAAGTAGGTTGGTCCAAGGAAACAAGTCAAGGAAGAAAAATCTATGTGCTGGACGATTGTGTTGCTTAAGATTGATCATGTCTGTATTATTATCTTCCTCCTCCCAAGCTTGATACCTACTTCCAGTGTAAGCCATTTTATCTCTATGTTTAGGCTTGAAATCAGGGTAAACTCAAAACTGCAAAAAGAATACAATGAATGTGAGTCAGTATAGTAGTCAGTATTTTGGGGATGTTTGGCTTTACCATAAAGATGAGATAAGTAGGTTGGTCCAAGGAAACAAGTCAAGGAAGAAAAATCTACGTGCTGGACGATCGTGTTGCTTAAGATTGATCATGTCTGTCAAATGCTATGGTTTTCTTCTTTCTCTCCCTCTCACTGGGCTAGGGTCTCCCCTTAACATATTTTCCAAACTGTAGTAATTGGGTCTGTAGGTGTCAAATCAATGCAGTGCCATTGTGTAGTGGCATGTGGTCCTCATACCTAGAAAATCTACACTTTGGTCCTCTAATTTGATTATATTCACTCTAAAATTTTCCAATCCAAAATAGCTCTTGGTCCTAGTAAGTTGCCCAAGTAATAGTTACTAGTGTTATTTATTTCTTTTCAGACTTACCAAAATAATTCTCAATGTGATTTTCACTCTGGTTTTAAATTTTTATGGCATTTTTCTGGAACACTTGTATTTTTCTGGCACAGTTGTATTTTTCCCTGAGTAACTGGCTCAAGCAAAGCATGCTTTCATCTCCATGGAGAGCTGCTCTGACTCAGTTTCACCATTGCCAGATAAGGATCAGGTGATATATTGAGAGCCTGTTAGATAATATCTATTTTATATGGCTTTTCTTTTTAACTCTGTGCTCTATTCTTCTATTATTAAAAATAGCTGGCAAAGCAACGTACCAGTCTATTTGTATCCTGGGTGTTTGACTCATTACTCTATCTTACCATGATTTTGCTTATAATGAATAATTTAGTTGGTAGTTGGGTTTTTTCCCCCTTAAGTTTTACTTATGTGCCATACTACGCCTTTGCTAAATGGTCAAAGATACTGGTATTTCTAAAACTGTCAAGCATATGATTGTCCTTTCCTGGATTAATTTGCTTATAGAGCCTTCAAAGGGGAAAAGCTTAAAGGGAAGTATGTGTGTCATGCCATAAGACCTAATGAGAAATCTTCAGAGTAGGGGAGGGAGGAAAGAATTTTCCCTTCTAAACCCTCAAACAGCTCTGAAATAAACATAACTCCTGATACAGTCATGTACATTTCATATTTTTACTTTACCTCATTTCATCTCTAGACCATTCCATGAGGCATTATTCTCATTCTTAATTTTCAGTTGGAAAACTATGAAGTTAAGTACATTGTCAGTCATATAATTAATCCAAAATGAAATTGAAACACAAAGTCCAGGTTTTTTGACTCCTAGTCTAGTCTAGTTTTGTTTTGTTTTCCTGCGTTTTTTATAATTACCTCCTCATGACTTGTAGATTAACTTTAACTTCAAATTGTGATGGTAATTTCTCCTTCAAATGCAGCCCAGACATAAATAATCTCTCAGAATAAAGACCAGAAGACTCTTGACCTTCGATCACAAATATTTTTCTGTGTGTGACTGCTATATGCCAGGTATTGGTCTAGATGCTTAGAGTCAGTGAACAAAACAGGCAAAGATTCCTGCCATCATGGAGCTTATATTTTAGTGAGAAGAAAGACAATAAACATAATAAATTTTAACTAAAATTTATACTATGTTAGACGCAGAAGCACCATGAAAAAACAGAAAAAGTAGAGAATGGTAAGGGGAATCTAGCACTGGGTGGCAATTTTAAATATATGGGTCAAATTGTGAGCCTTATTAAGAGGGTGATATTTGAGCAGCCTTGAAGGAATTAGCCATGTGCATTTTTTGGTGAAGAGCATTTTAAGAAGAGAGAAAAGCCAGTACACAGGCTCGCAGGCAGGAGTGTGCCTAGGCTGTTTGAGGAACAACAAGGTGGCTGAAGTGCCTGGAGTAGAATGAGCACGGGGCAGGGAAGAGTGGAAGATGAGGTCAGAGAGGTTATAGGCCAGATCTCACAGGGCCTTATAGCCTATCATAAGAACTCTGGATTATGTTCTGAGAGAAATAAGGAGCCATTGTAGCGTTATAACAGCCTGACTTATGTTTTAAAAGAATGACTTTTATTTAAAAGGATCACCCTGGCTGCTGTGTTGAGACTAGACCTAGTTTTGCAGGTATTGCCAGGTTGCCCCTGTATCTGCCACTGACATGAGCCACGGGCCAGCTCTCACTTTTCTTTGTGTCCTTGTTGGTCCAGAAAGAGAGATGCTCAGAAGGGCTTTTGAAAGTTAAATTACTCAACCTTTAGTGGTAGAGTCACAAGGTATGTGAAATGAAATTCAAGGAAACAGCAAATTCAACTAAAATTGAAACCAGAATATTCATTCACTATTTAGCACATTTATATTGAATACCTGCTCTGCTCTATGCCAAGTACTAATTGGCTGAAGAAATAGCAGTGAACACATCCCAGCTCTCATTGAGCTTATATTCTAGTGTGGGAGACAGACAATAAGCAGATAATTGACGGTTATTGTCAGTTAGTGGTTACTATTGAAAAAGCCAGCAAGGTGAGGACATTGAGGATGCTATTCTAGTTAGGGTGGTCAAGGAAGTTTCTTTGAGGAGATGACATTTGAAAAAAACCTGAATGAAACGAAGCAGCTAGCCATTTGAGCCTTCTATTCAGAGACAATGGCCAGTAAAAGACCCTGAGGTGAGGTAGACACCCACTCAATGTGTTTGAGGAAGAGAAAAGAAGCCATGGGGGAGGAACTTTGGGCAAGAAGGTGAGGAGAAGAGGTAGCTCAAGGAGGTAGTGGGCTACATAGAGCTTTATAGGCCATGATAAAGACTTTAAGTTTTATTCGGAATATGAGAGAAGCCATTGGAAGGTTTCGAGCAGACCAGTGACAAAATGTGACTTAGATTTTTAAAAATTACTCTGGCTTTTGTATTAAAAAACACTCTAGAACTTGAGTAGTGATAGGAACAACAGGAGGCTCTTTCAGAATTTCTGATGATAGAAGGTGGAGGCTTGGATCAGATGGGCATACAGTGGAGGTAATAAGAAATGATATGCTGTGACCAATGGGATTTGCTAAATGGATTGGATGCAGAGTGTGAGAATAAGAGGAGAATCACTGTAAGTGAACTCGGTGAAACTGTGTAGCAGA
Source organism: Avahi laniger (assembly GCA_963575035.1). NCBI lineage: Eukaryota > Metazoa > Chordata > Mammalia > Primates > Indriidae > Avahi > Avahi laniger. Next base: position 24,155 of record CAUYSK010072403.1, on the reverse strand, counting down.
ATAATTTGGTAAGTATTTACCCAAATATTTTGAGTGATCAAAAATTTAAGATTTTTTTGAGCTGGGCACGATGGCTTGCACATGCAATGCCAGCTACTTGGGAAACTGAGGCGGGAAAATCGCTTGAGCCCAGTAGTTGGAGAACAGCCTGGGCAATAAGTGAGACCCTGTCTCTTAAAAAAAAAAAAATTAAGGTTTTTGGGAGTTTTTTTTTTTTGGAAAGAATTTGTAGTTTTATCCAACCTTGAGGTGTTACCTGCTACACATTTAGGAAGGAATAGCTCATCAAAAGAGTAGGTCATTTAGAAAGCTTCATTTTTTTCTGAGAAATATTAATGCTGTGAGTACTTAGGGAACCTGTTTTAGGGATTATGCTCCGAGCTGCCTTTTGGCCATGTCTTTCTTTTACATGTTTCTTCTCTCTTGAGAGCAGACCCATATGCATCACATAGAAGGCCTGGATGATTGTAAGCTTCACAATTCAAGTGGTTAAAACATTATGTACACAGGCTTTAAAAGATTTTCCCAGCCAAAGAATGATTTAACCTGAGACTTCCTATTAACACCATGTTTTCCTAGGACTAGAACCACAGTGTTCTCCCTGGGAAAAAAAGAACAACTGATAAGCACTGTTCCAAATCATAGGAGACCAATTTGTGCAAGCACAGTAACTGGCTAATTTATGGTGGGATGTCTGGGAAGGTAGTCTGCACAGGGAACCCCTTTCCTGGTATTGCTTAGTGACTGTAAATCACAGTGAAGAATCTTTAAGGGAGATTCTTGTCAAGGTGTGCTGTAAGGTAGGAAACCATTCTTCTCTTGAGGAATGTCACTGCCAAATAGACCTTCATAGTCAGGTTGTTGGAGCTCCCTGAACAATGGAAGAGATAAGTGAACCAAATTTCTCTTCAAACTCCTTTTTTAAACTTACCCTCAGGGCTTTTGCCTGCACGTAGCCATTCCAGTGCTCTAGTAAGCTGCTTCTACCAAGCATTGAATATTTCTTATGTTCAAAAGAAGTGTCCTTTCTTTCTTTGATTCCATCATATCTTTCTTCCCAAAGAATATGTCCTAAGACAGGAGACTCTTGTTATCCTGGTGTCAGTCTTTGCTCACAGTCACCAAGGTTGCTTGTCCTCTGGAAGATTGTGGGTGTGAAACACTAAAAACCTGACATACTTTATAATCCTGTCATCTCAGTAAATGCCAGTGTTACCAATGAGTATCTCTTGGCTCTATGTGGTTATTACCCTCTGTGGTGCTATTTCCACTAGCTAAGGGATTTTATCTTGTATATCCATAAATTCTCAAAATGGTCAGTTTGCTTAAATTTTTCTGAACTCTATTTACAGTGTTTATAAAATTTCTTTTCAAAATTCTAATTTTAAAGTAATAATTGCATAGTTTAAAATTCAAACAGTGTAGATGTATTTAAAGCAAGAAGTAAAAAATTTATAAAATTGATGTTATATTGTTCTGCAGCTTGATTTTTTTCACTTAACAATAGTGAATGGTTTTCATGTTAACAGATACAGATCTACTTTTTTTAAAGGGTTACATAATATTCCATTGTATGGAGTCATGATTTACTTAGCCATTCCCTTGTTCATTTAGATTTTTTGCTATTATTAATACAAATAATGCTAAATTGAACATTCTTGGGCACTTATATTTCTGAACTTGAACAAGAGTTTCTGTAGGATAGAGCCCTAAAGTTGAAACCGATTGGTCAAAGATTAGGTACATATAAAATTTTGTAAGCTACTGCCAAATTGCCCTCTAGAAAGGTCGAACCAGTTTATGAAACTTGACATCTCAAGAAATTTTGTTTCCCATCTACCTAATAAACAAATGGTGCAGACCATTAATACAGCTCTGAAAATGCTGAAATATAATTATATGTTTGTCTTTCCCGCTAGATGTATACTTCCTAGGAGACAGAGACCATGAATTTCTAAACATTAATTGAGCACCCCATTGTATGCTTAGATAGACCTTTCATACAAAAATGAAAAGAAAGGACTATTCTTGTTCATAAATAGCTCGCAGTACAGTAAAGGAATCCACAGTCTTATCTATATTCATATCCTTTATTATAATGCCTAGAATATGGTAAATACTCGGTATGTGATTATTGTATAACCAAAGTGTTTCCCTTTAGTTGTCAGAAAACTACTATCTGACAGAACTTCTCAGTTTTATCAAATAAACCAGCGGGTAGTTTTGGAGTATGAATTCCCTTTCTATTTTAGGCATTACCTATTGGAAGAAGGAAGTTGTTGTCTTAAGTCTATACCTTGTGACTGTTATTTGATTGCTACCATTAATAAATTTAACATTTTTTCTCTTGTTCTCTGAATATACAATATACAGAAATGGAAGGAGGGTGAGCCATTGGGAGCTTTACTCTACCATTAAGCATTTCTTTAAAGGCTACCTCACATTTGCACTTAGGTCACAAAGCTTCTGTAACTTTAGGGTGAACCACCATCATTGAGAAGGTGGAACTTGGGACATCGGGACATGAGGGCAGAACCTGGGGCCCCAGCATGCTCTTTAGGACATTCAGCCTTCTTTTACTAATCCCACCGAGCTTGGATCGTCCTTCTTTTCTGTGTCTCTTTAGCACTTATGTATTCAGTTTGCACTGTATTAATTTGCACTTGTTTGCATGTTGCTTTGTAAGTATTTTAAAAGCTTTTTTTCTTCTCACATATGTATTGTTTTCCAACTAAAGTGCAAGCTTTTTGAAGGCAGAAACCATGTCTTTGGTTTCTTTTGTATTTCCCATAGCACCTTTTACTGTGAGAGTGGGCATACGGTATATGTTGTGGAATGACATCCTGAGTGATCCCTCCCTGGCTGGGCCTAAGATTAAATTCCCTGAAATGGAACAGTCCTAACCAACTCAGGACAGGTATTCTCCATCTGGCATGTTGGTTGCTCCTTTCAACTTGCTATTTGAAATGGCTCCCTTCAACATCTTTTTGTCCCCAAAGTGGGACTTGCCGTGGCTGATGACGTGCTTGCTGTATGTGTTCCAGGCGAGTCTGCGGACACCAGAACTGACCTGGGAGCGAGTGAGATCCCAAGTTGACCATGTGATATGGCCTGATGGCAAGAGGATAGTACTGCTGGCAGAGGTAAGACAGGCTGGCAAAAGATACTCCCCCATGAGAAGAGACTGCAGTACCAGGTTCCCTCCTCCTCGTGTTCTCCCATACTTCAAACTCTTTCTTTTAAGTACAAGTTTGACTACTTTACCAGAAGATTTTGCTTCTAATTGTGAAAGATCTTTTCAGCAATTAAGAAACTATTTTGGTTCCCCATTTTTCACCAATTATCCTGTCTCTGCATGTCACTCCACAGGTTGAGTCAGATAATGACTGTTACTGTGGAAGGAATTCACAGATAGAACCAATGCCACTTTGAGTGATGCTTACAAGAGATAATGTCATTTGTGGGATGGTTTAATCAGTGAGCACAAAGTAGATAGATATTTCTGACTGTAACTAAGACTATCTTGGGCAAGCTGTGGGAAAGTCATGTCTTTGCTGATAGAGTCCCTGTTCTTGAGTGTCCATTCCCTTGAATTGAGCCAGATGTGTAGTAGGTACCCACCTATTTGTTGGTTGCTTGATTGCTATTTCCCCATCCTGGCTTCTTCCAGCTCACACTTCTTGATGTTCATTTCATTTAGCCTTCCATGTCTACGTTTGACCTCTTTTCCTTTCTTGAAAGCTCCTCTTCCCTAGTCCTGGATTCCTGACAGCTATGCCCGCTGTTCTTGTCTTGAAGCTTTCTCATCTTCAGGGAAAGATATAAAAATAACAAGGAAGATAATACTTTTCTCAGGTTTTGATTTTCAGTCAGTTTTTCTTTTCTTTTTTTATATTAAAGAAACTGAATATGAAAAGTGAAAGATATACTGTCTTTATCTAGGAATCCGTAAAGTTTCAGCATCCTTGCTATTCTCTTCACCTTTTTCTCACCTTATCTCACCTTGTCAAATACTTTAGGGCATCTATAAGCAAACTGAACTATTTCTTCACAAGGAAGGAGTGTGTATGGGGAGATGAGCAGGTTGTTAAATATACATTAGTAGCTTTGATGTCGGCCCATTGTCTGGCAACCTATTTCTAGTTGTCTTGGGAGGTCCCACTTAGTAATTTTGGTGACAAAAGCATGCACCACGGGTGTTTTTGGCTATATGGTTGAGCAAAAAAGGTGATTAGGCTTCCTAGGAAACAAAATAGGAAAGGGTGGTATGGGGGGCAGTTTCCAGCCCTTCTGCTGTCTGAATCACCTACTCAGCATATACGGTTGCCTTCAATTCAGAAGAACCAAACTGAGGAAGAAGCACAAAAATCATCACAGCTTCCTAAATCCAACAATACTTCCCTCACAACCTGGAGATATCACCTCTGGATTTAACTAGATCGTTGCTTATTTTAGGACAATCTTTCAAAAAATGCTGATCTTCTGAAGGAGGATATTGTGCTAGAGAGAGTAGAAAATTCAAGAGAAATATACCCATCTTTGCCATAAGTTTCAGTGTCATGTGACCATCTGTATTCCTTTTTACATAATTCCAGAAATCTTTCAGCTATTACCCTCATCAAATTTTCCAGCATTTTAATGGTTAAATGTCAGTTCCTATTTATTGAATACCTTTTTATCCCGCAATGTCAGTTGGGAAGTGTTTGGAAAATGACAGTCACACTCTTCCCTCACTCCTCAAAGGCCAGCAACTTTGTCCTAACCCCATTTGTATCTTCACTTTTGATCACTAGGGCCGTCTGCTGAACCTAAGCTGCTCCACAGTGCCTACATTTGTGCTCTCAATCACTGCCACTACTCAGGTGAGGCCTCCAGAATGGGGCAGCAGTGGGCTGGAGAGGGTCCTGGGACCAGCCTGGTTTTACTTGATATGGGGTAGATCGTCATGAATGGCACTTCCGCATCCCTCTCTCTGCTTTTCTAGGCTCTCGCCTTGATAGAGCTTTACAATGCTCCTGAGGGACGCTATAAACAGGATGTCTACCTGTTGCCCAAGAAAATGGGTAAGCACGTGCTTTTCCATCCCGTCATCACCAAAGTAGTTCAGAGTCAGAGCCTAAAGGAAATTGGAGGGGATTAACTTTCTTAGGGACAGGGGAAAAAAGATCTCTTTATCTTGTAAAGTAGGAGCTAGGATTCCTAGGTTCCATTCCCAGTCATCCCATTTTCCACATGGGTTGTCCCAGTGAAGCTGTGACATTTTGCTGTGATTTAGTTTACCTGCCTGTGAATTTTAAGGATTTTCTCTCATAAAGTATCTTGTAGGCCAGAATCTCAAAGGAGAAAGAAAAATCTTCCCCCAAAAGAGAGGAATCATTTCCTACCTTATGACATCTGACTTATTCCAGTTCTAGGCTGCTAAGTAGCCCCTACAAAATTTTCCCAGACCATGTGAGACTTTCTTACTATACTTTCTTTTTTTGTGTGTGAGACAGGGTCTTACTCTGTTGCCCATGCCGTGGTGTGGCATGATCATAGCTCGCTGCAATCTCCAACACCCAGTCTCAAGCAATCCTCCTGCTTCAGCCTCCCAAGTAGCTAGGTCAGGACTACAGGCAAGCACCACCACCCCTGACTAATACTTCTTATTTTTTGAAGAGACAGGATCTCACTGTGTTGCCTAGTCTAATCTCAAACCTCTGGTCTCAAGTAATCCTCCTGCCTATGCCTTTGAAAGTGCTGAGATTACAGGCATGAGCTGCCACACCTGGCCTCTTACTATACCTTCTAAGGCTAACCCTGTTGTTTCAGGCCAAAGGACAGACTCTGAATAGCTTCTGTGTGGGTGTTTTGTATAAGAGAAACATTAAACTGTTAAATTTTTAAAGAGCCTGCCTCAAGCACCTGACTGATGCAGTGTGTCTACAAACTCCTCAGGCAAAGATCAGGGAATAGATCAGCTTCTGGTTTTGTTTTGCTTTAGCACTAGGTGCATAACAACTTTTAAAAGTTCATATATTTTCCCTTTAATAGACACTTTGGAAGGATATAAAAGAAACAGAGGGTCCATATTCTGACTGAATGTGTAATAAAGTTGGGGAGACCATACAGATACATGAGAAATGACATATAATTATGAATAAATACTATGTGTTCAGATAACAGAACATGAGCAGAAACACATAAGAACTAAGAGTACTAAAAGCAAAGCAAACAGTGTAGTATCTTCTTAGTTATGCCTTTCCAATTTCCCCAGGTGTTAGTTTTTCTAAATGATGCAAAGTATAGAGTCCAAGACAAAATTCAAGTTGCAGCTTAACATTTTTTAGTCGCCCTGCTATCCCATTCTTTCTTTTAGATCCTGAGGTGTATTGCTTCTTTCATCTCTCCCTCACCTTTCTGGGATAAGGAAAAGTTCAAGGCTGAAAGAGTTAGAAATGTTATAGAAGAAATGTTATAGTTTTGAAAAGCACTGGGCTTGAAGCTAATGGCAACCATACGTTAGAATTGAGGACCAGTGAGCAAAAGTTGAGCATTTTTCATTCAGCTCCAGGTATTGGACAGTTACTTCCAACTTTTTAAGACCTAGCTTAGGAGCCAAATAGGAGGCATGAATGCTTATACCAGGGCTTCTGTGTTGTATTCCAGATGAGTATGTGGCAAGCCTACACCTGCCCACCTTTGATGCCCACCTGACAGAGCTGACAGATGAACAGGCCAAGTATCTGGGACTCAACAAAAATGGGCCCTTCAAGCCTAATTACTACAGGTGCTTTGGGCATCCTCCAAATCAGGGATACCTGGGTAGAGAAGAGCTTCCTATACCAGAATTGGTCTTTGTATCCCAGCCATATACAAGAACTCAGAAGAATAAACTCACTCCCCTCTTACTGCCACCCCCAAAGGACTCTTTGAGGCCTTGAATAATGTTCCCCTTCCTGAATTTGCCTTTCTCCATTTCATCTTGCTATGGTTTTTTATCTCTTTATGAATAAATACTGGCCTTTTTCACTGATGTGAAAAGGGGACACAATTATCTACCCTTACCATATACTCCAGAAAAGTTCCTGCCTACCCATTTCACCTTTAGGCACCTTCGTGTCCCAGCATCCCCACTAGCTGATAACATCACCGTCTCATCTTTCTTTTTCCCTCCAGGTATTAAGTTCCTGTAACTCAAGCCAGAAGTTTTAAGGAATAGAACTCCAAGCCTTTTCTCCACTACTATACAAGAAAGAATTCAGCAAGCTGCTTCTCCAGTCAGAGCTGCCCGCCGTGCTCACCTTATGTGTTAGGTTATTTATTTATTAAAATCTAGAATTCTGTGCCTGTAGCTTTGGCCCAGAGTGTGGTTACTGCCCTGAGGGCCATGAGAGTCACAGAGGGCAGGCTGAGGAATGAAAGACATGGGGTAACTGCTCCCAGTGCATCATTCGCATTATTCCCTGTGGACTCTGAATCCTCAGCAGTGGCCATTTTTCTCTTGTTCAGGCTTAGGAGTTAGTCCAGGGATTCCAGACTCCTTGTTCCTTCGGGTTTTTTGGAATAAATTATCAGTAGCTGCCTTTCTCAGCTTTGGCCCTTCCCCCGGTGAGGCCTTTTGGAAGCCTCTGAATTAACACAGCCTTGACCATCACTATCACTGCCTTCTTTATACAAAGGCTAGTAAGGAAGGAGTGTTATTTATGGCTTTGGCAAGCTACACCAAGAACTCAGCTGTGCTGTGCCTATTGGGGATCTCCTTCCTTACCCGGCATTCCTTTCTTCTTGAATATTTATTTATGTCCATTTTAATGCTTTCTGGTTCCAAGAGGAATGTGCCTCCATTATTTCCTCCACAGCTCTGGTGTTTGTCAGACACTAATTTTGTCATCTTTCTAACTCAGCTAACCTCTGCTCAGGAAGTGGGGACCGTATCCACTGGTACCCATAGTTTTACTTCCTTGTCATTTAACTGGATAATTTCCTAGGAATCCCCCTCCAGATTGGTGCTGTCTCAGAAAGGAGGGCTTCTGGTAAAACAGTGCTTCCTGAAAGTTCTGCCGTTGCCTAAAACTACTTCTGAAAGTGAGTACGGAAAAGCATACTTTCCCAGGGATTTAGGGGCTTAAGGCTTTTTTTGGGACAGGTCTTTCAGGCCCACAGCATGATACCCTAAAGAAACAGTGTGTTCATTTGTCTCCCAGGAAGGCCTTTGCAGCTTGACTGGCTGAGGGATGCAGAGATGACACTGTAAACTGTATCCAGATGATCAAAGCTAGTTTGACTAGTTTGAACCTCATCAGAAATTCATCCCTTTGGCTATTTCCATTGATGAAACTGAGGTCTGCAATCTGATCTGTGGTCTTTCTTTGATGGCTTATCTTTTATGATTTGATCTCTTCTATTTAAGGATTCTGTATTTCAGAGAATACATAATAGTTTCTTGAGTAACTCCAACATTACAAACAATTAGTAATGTGAGCTGCATGAAATTTTATGTCCCACCCAAGAATTGGATTTCTTTTGGATACTGACATACTGGTCTCAGGGGTTCCATTGGAAGCAGATTAGTTCTAAGAGTTAAAGTCTGGAGTGACCCTAGGAATACTGAATAAAATAAGTCCCTCTTCCCCCTACTGACCCTATTTAACACTCTGTTTGTTTCCCATTTTTTTCCTATGCTGATCTGCCTCAAAGTCTCAAGACCAAGGTGACTCAAGGAAACACCGTATCATCCGTGATCACTATAACTTTCCCATCCTGTTTCTCTTCCCCGACCTTTACTCTCTCCAACTTCCCCTAGTCTTCACATATGCTCTCAGAGCTCATCTGGAAGTGACCTTAGTTTTGGAGGTAGGAAGGTGGAACTTGGGTAAATGGCTATTTGCCTCATTAAATAATATACAGGCTCAGCCTACTCAGTCCAGTTGTTCAGAGGCCATATGTCTCAGCAAGTATGGAGAAGTGCTATCTATGTGGCTATATTCTTTTTTATAAGGAAGATTATAAATGCTGAGAATCCCACTAAGCCACTCAGTTCTTCCTTTTGCCTACGCAGTTCTGATTTTTGTATTAATTTGATCCCTTTAGTAAAAGATTCAGATCCTAGTACCTCATCTTATATCCAGAGCAGATTCCAGTTGGCAGATATATGGACTCTAGCCTATTATGTTCCTAGACCAAAAATTATAACCTGCTGATTCTCAGCAAAGCCTTGCTCTCTATGGAGCTTACTGTGTGCTGGTATTTATAGAGTACACTCTGCCTTGCCATAGTGAAGAGACCCATTCCAAATAAAAAAGGAGCCACACTGGGCTTCTAAGTTAGGTTGCTAGTGCTGCTGCCCATGGTGAGGTGTTTGCCTCTGCATTTCAGGTGACCTTTCTTCCTCACTCTCTGGGAACCCTGTGTCATCGACCATTAAGAAGAAGGAGGCCAGGTTTCCCGAATATTTGGGTTCTATCTTAGTGTTGGAAATCTGGTCATTATTCCCTCTACCTTTGGAATCAGAGCAAATGTGTCTTCTTTCCTCCGGCCTCTCACCTTAGATGCATCCTAGCTATCTGGAAGCATGGGAAAGAAGGCTAATTATCTCTTTGTATGCGGCCCTTGCCTGTGAGGATACATACCATTTTCTCTACAAGAAATTTGTGCTAGTTTTCAAGGTCTTTTTTGCCTTCTTAATAGAAATAGTTTTCTTTTTCTCATTAAAAAAAAAAATTGTATCTAGTCTACCTTCCCTCTGCCCTCATCCTACCTTCCCATATGAGCACGGCTCCCATGGCCATACACTCCTGCAAAGCTTTTTTGCTGCTTGGCTTTTCTCTAAACAGATCTGAAATTGCTGCTCCTGTGGTTTTCTCAAAATTAACTGTGTCATGGTTTAAAAGAAAAAAGGAATCAAAATGCAAAATTATTGCATTAAGCTTTTTTAATAAAGGAAAATTATGGAAGGAAAATAGGAAACACCAGCAAATTATATGTGGATAAGTTCTAAACCTATATATACGTATATATATCAGTAATCTAGTTCTGTCATCTTACTGAAAGGAATAAAACCTCTAAGATCACCATTTCTAAGAAGCTCTTGGAAATCTTTATGTCTAAGTGATTGTATTAGATCAGCAATAATGACTGTGTAATCTCAAAAGACAAATAAAATATTCTTAAAACAGATGTTTGTCTTAAGAGGATTCCTTGCTTCTGTGAACCAGGAATTCGGAGATGAGAGAGGTCTCCGGGCAACAACGTCGAGAGCCTGCTGTAGGGCAAGGACGTGGAAAGCAGAAGCAGTTAATAGTAGGCATATCTGACTACCCTTAGCCTTGCTGATAAATATCTTGTCTCTCTGCTCCCCTGCCCCCATACACCTTGCCTGTGTGTGTAAGGAACCTGCTTTCTCAGACTCACCCTGGGGAGCTGAGGAACTGTAGGCTTAAGGCAGAGAAGCTAAAGCGTGGTTCTAGATCCCCTAAGGCCTCTGTGTGCTGCCCTTAGCTGGAGAGCTCAGGAAGTCAGCATCCCCACAGTTTGGGACCAAAGGTCTCTGACACCCAGGACCTGAATATATTCGGCCAAAGGGAAGAAAGAAATGAATTAGGCAGAGGTTTGTCTGTGAATCATGTTGCCTGACTAAATCAGTAATCACAGGATGAATCCAACTGCCTGTTCTTTCTCAGCTACCAGTAAGGTAGCCATCTTTGGGTAGCTTTCTGATAGCCACCTTCTTTAGTGGACACCCTAAACTAGTTCTGCATCCTGTTGCAAGATGTTTTCTTTCTGTAGCAGGATCTTCTACCATTTTGACTTCTATTTATTTAGACTATGGATCACAGGGCTAGAATAGTCTGGGCAGTTGGTAATGCTCAAAGCTGATGCCATTTCAGTTAAGAGGGGGAGAATGCAGCAGCTAGCAATGAAGCCTGTGAGTTTATTCCCTACAGTAGAGCTTGACTTCTCTTTTGTGAAGGGTGGAGCCTCAGGTGCCTTGATCTTAGTTTCAGATTCATGAGTAAGCTCAGGCTGCCCACTGCTGTGCAAATTGCTCCACCTCACAGTATTATTGAAAGAACTTGGACTTTCAATCAGGCTAACTTGGGCTTGAATCCCAGCTCTGCCATTTACAAGTTATATAATTTGGCCGAGTTATATAACCACTCAGAGCCTCAGTTTCCTTGTCTGTGAAGTGGGTAATGCTTATCTTTTGGGTAAAGGTAAGGATTTAATGACCTGATGTATAAAAAGTGCTGCTTACAGAGCCTAGCACACACTGCTGACTGCATAAACATCAATTCTTTGTCTCATTCGGGCCCTACAGCCTCCATTGCATCACTACACCCACACATGCCCTTTATGGGGAGAGGAGGGTGTTCTATTCTTTTTCTACTATATTATCCTAGCTGCTTGGTAGCCTCAAAAAGCAGGTACTTTAACACTTCCTGCATCTTATTTTTAAGCTTTCTCAGTGCCAGATGCTATCTATTTAATCAAATATCTGACCTCCATGGGTTAAAGTAGAATGTTTATATGGGGAAAATGGTATGTTTGATCCTTATACATATTTATACCTGCAGCCTTCTGCCTGAGTTTTGGAGAAAACCTGAGTTCTGAGATGAGAGAAATTGGTAGTGTAGGTTTTTTTTAATAACTTTAGAAATAATAGGACTGGAGCCATCTCTGCAGGATGGAAAGACTTATAGACCAGCCCTGACTAGCTCCCAGGTATGAGTGCCTTATGGATGCTTCTGTGGTCAGTGGTATTGATGACTGTCACTGCTTTGCTGACAAATAAGCTAAAAGAAATTGAGCCTGTGCCAGTGTCACGGCCTGTAGTTTCAAAGTTTTCAGTCAATTTGCAGTTTCTTGTTACTTCTTCCAGTTGTTTCCAGATATCTTCCTCCTCATGACAAGTTCTGAATATCTGGACCCATAATGAGCAGATGTCTGATCTTTACACTCTTCCATTCCACTGGAGTGTGAAAAAGATAATGGATTGAGTTCTCTCCTTATGATTTTTTGGTCTCCAGAGCACCAATTTTTTAAATTTCTTCTTTGAAAGTAAAGCCAGATGGAGCTCTAGGCTCAGCAATTGGCTTTAGATGGAGGCCAGAGGGCACTTGAGAGCTGTCCTCTCTCTTACTCCTAATTGAGGATCAGTCTCTGCCCTTTGCCCTAGGGACAGGCAGGGAACGGATCAAAGCCTCTCAACACTGGCCACTCTTGTCTGCCTCCACTGTTGGGATCCTGCTGATTAACCAGGCTTACAAAAGAATATGAAGTTCTGGGCTTGTCAGTCCTAGGGATCTGACTGCTTAGAGGAAGTATTGAGAAGAAGAAAGGTAGAATAATGAATTCTTTTTATTAAGAAACCCCAATGGGCTGTGCTGTGGCAGGTTTACCACACAGAAGCAGGGATGAGCTAGGCGGGGGTTGTGAATTTTAAAGCAGGGTGTAAATTTTTGAGAGTTTTAACAAATTATACCCTGAAAAAATTGCAAAATCAAATAGGTTAGGCCTTGAGCCAGGGACTTTCTTGGAAATTCATATCAATTCAATCAGTAAACTAGTGAATCTGAACTGGAGATTTTACCTCCCAGGGGACATTTTATAGTATCTGGAGAAATTTTTGGTTGTCACAACTAGAGGGGAGGGTACTACTGGCATCTAGTGGGTAGAGACCAAGGAATTCTGCTAAACATCCTACATTACACAGGACAGACCCCCCATAAATAATTTTTCAGCCACAAATGTGAATAGTACAGAGATTGTGAACCCCTGTGCTATACATAAATGAGACATACAAAAATGAGTGAAATTTGGTCCTACTCTCAAGGAGCCTGTATCCAAGTTGGGTTAAGAATGGGAATGGCGGCCGGGTGCAGTGGCTCACGCCTGTAATCATAGCACTCCGGGAGGCTGAGGTGGGCGGATTGTTTGAGCTCAGGAGTTTGAGACCAGCCTGAGCAAGAACGAGACCCCGTCTCTACTAAAATTAGAAAGAAATTAATCGGACAACTAAAAATATATAGAAAAAAATTAGCCGGGCATGGTGACGCATGCCTGTAGTCCCAGCTACTCGGGAGGCTGAGGCAGAAGGATGGCTCGAGCCCAGGAGTTTGAGGTTGCTGTGAGCTAGGCTGACGCCATGGCACTCCAGCCAGGGCAAAAGAGTGAGACTCTGTCTCAAAAAAAAAAAAGAATGGGAATGGGAGAGGAAAGGGAAGATGGGTGGGTACAGTAAGAGATGTTGGGGCCCAGAGAGAGAAAAAAACCCAGAAAGCTCCAAGGAGTATGCTCAAGCCTGCCTTGTTCTGTCACCTACTAACTAGTAGAGGGAAGCGTGAGGGGGAGATATGGTCAGAAAGGGACAGAGTTGTCCCTAAGATATGGGAAGGGGGAGTAATTGCTTTGGATATGTAGTGTAAAATGTTAGGATTTTGGATCCAGGCAGAGTTGGCTTGACACCAACATAGCCTGAATGGGTTGAGGAAGGTCAAAAGAAAGGCTTTCTTGGAGGAGGAGGAGATGATAACTAACTAGAATCTTTAAGAAAGAAAAAGTCAAACCAAGAGAAGAGAAGAAAGATTCCTCCGGAGAACAGCATATGCAAGGCACTGAGACAGAATATGATACCTTAGGAATTGCAAAGATTAATCTGTGAGTCCTGGTTTCCTCATCAGTAATATTGGATTAGTGAAAATAACCTGTCAGAGAGAGGTACAATATCAGGAAAGTGCCTAGTGCAATGCCTGACACAAAGCACAGTTCAACAATCCCCCCAATGCCCGTCCTAAAGCAACCAAGCTATGGGTAGTAATTTGGTACTACCCATTCCCCTCAGCTTACTTGTTTGGGGCTTCTATTAACAAGCCAGACTTTTTGTTGTTGTTGTTTTGTTTTTTTTTGAGACAGTCTCACTCTGTTGCCCGGGCTAGAGTGCCATGGCTTCAGCCTAACTCACGGCAACCTCAAACTCCTGGGCTCAAGCAATCCTTCTGCCTCAGCCTCCTGAGTAGCTGGGACTACAGGCATGCGCCACCATGCCCGGCCAATTTTTTTCTATATAGTTTTAGTTGCCCGATTAATTTCTTTCTATTTTTAGTAGAGACAGGGTCTTGCTCTTCCTCAGGCTGGTCTCGAACTCCTGAGCTCCAGCAATCCGCCCGCCTCGGCCTCCCAGAGTGCTAGGATTACAGGCGTGAGCCAGATTATTTAAATATTTACTGCAAGCTGCTTTTTAGGTAAATTCAAGAGAAGACAGACCAAACAGTCTCTTAAGCCCCGGGTTAACACTGAGCCCTTAGGAAGTATCTCAGAAAGGAGAGAGGAAGGAAGGAAAGGACCGGGAAGCGAGTCAGGGCGGGGACTTGATCCTAATTCAACATTTACCCCCAGCTCACCCCACGAGGAAGGCGCCTACTACAGCAGAGAAGGGCAGATGACCATAAGCAGCCCTCGAGGGCATCAGCAAGTTCAGTGAAGTAAAAACGCCCTCATCCCACCCTGCAACCCCGTCTCCCAGCCAAGCCCCCACTCCGAGCGAGATGTATTCCCTTCAGAAATCTCGGCTTCCGGAGAGGATGAGTCCCTCGCTTCCTGCGGTGTCCTGGTCACCTGGCGGTGCCATCCCTCCCCTGTGTCTAAGTGGGATGTGGGACGTGTCCAGAAGCCGGGATTTGGGGGTCCGGGTCGGTGGTTATGGGGAAACCCAGACCGCAGGAGCCGGAGGCGGAGACTAGAGCTCCTGGAAAAGGTCGTCATTGGGGCAGGGGTGAGTGCTGAGAGATCGAGCGAGAGGCAGACATAACCCGCTTGAGCTCAAGGCCCAGCATTCGGCGGTGGAGCCGGGAGCCAGTCTAGGAGTTTTGGGCTACCAGAATGCTGCAGGACTAAAAAGAAAGATTTTTTTAAAATCCCTTGAACAAGCCCCCACCTCTTCGATCCCGCTCCGGCCGGTCGAGCAGCCAATCGCGTCGCGAGGCGGGGCTGCGGAGATCGGTTGGAGCCAATAGCTGCAGAGGGGGTGGGCCCGGGCTCCGGGCGCGCGGCGGCTGGGTAGCCCCAGGCAGAGCGCACTGAGCCCTGAGGGGAGCTGCTGCCCGCTGCATGGAAGACCCCGCGGTGCCCGGGGCCGGCGTCCCGCCCGCCAACGGCAACGGCAATGGTAACGGCAACGGCGGCAGCAAAGGAAAGCAGGCGGCCGCCAAGGGCCGAGAAGCGTTCCGAAGCCAGCGGCGGGAGTCAGAGGTGAGGACTCCGGGAAGCTTCGGTTGGGGCCGGAGACACCCGCGGGCAGGAAACGGCGGCTGAGGTGATTCGGCCTCGGCCCGGAGACCCCGGCGCGCCCCAGGCCACCCCCGGGAGCGGGCGTCTGCAGGGTCCGGCGCGACTGGACTCTGGGCTCTGCAGCCCTGACTGTTCTCCGCACGTCACCTGTCGCGGGTCGGGGGCTTTCTAGCCCTCTGGCCTTTCCCCGGGGGCGCGAAGATGGAGCGCGCTTTGGAGCGTACCAGATACATTCCAAATATTTATCTCACTTAATCGCCGCAGCCCCTTGAAGCAGGAATTCGGATCCCACTTTACAGAGGGAACAGGCGCGGGGAGGTTAAGTGGCCGGCCTGAGGGCTGGGAGGCCGGAGCTCAGCCGCGGGAGGCAAGGGTCGGCGAGTGGGGCAGCCGCCCTCCCGCTCCCGGACTGCCTGCCCCGGACCCCAGAGCTGGCCCAGATTGGCCCGGACTTGTGTCCTTCCCCTTCCGTCCCCTTCCTCCTGTGTTAGGCCGTTTAGGGAGCGCCTTCCGCGGATATCAGGTCCCCCCGCCCCCACAGAGGGTTAAATGAGACAGGATTCACATGGGGCAAGACTGGAGTGGCTATTTGGAGGGAACTGTCCCAGGACACAGATAAGGGTATGCATGTTTCGACCGCTTTGTCCTTTTCTGAAAAAAGAAATCCTAACGAAAAAGACGAAAGGACTGAATTATTATCACTTCCCCACACCCTCATCCAGGCAGTTTCCATCCACTGGATCTGAGCGGGAATCAGAATAGCCCGCAAAATGTCAGCTGTGGAAGGTTCTGTAAGAGATAATCTGGTGTAGCTCTTTCATTTTACAGACTTGAAAGAGACAGAAGTAACTTGCCCAAGATCAGACATCTGGCATAGTGAGTGGCCAAGAGCACCAAGCTTTGGAGTCAGTCAGCCCAGGTTTTGAATCCCAGCCCTTCCATTTACTATCTGTGTGACTTCTGGCAGATTACTGAACCTCTCTGAGCTCCAGTTTCTTCATCTGTAAAATGGGGTTAACACTGTCTACCTCGGAAGATTGCGATAAAGTCAAAATGAGATAATTCAATATATGTTTAGCACAACGCAGGCACAGTGCATGTAATTGCTGTATTGCTGTCATCATCATCATCATCATCCTCATCATCAAGTGGCAGTGCTGGTACTAGAAGCCATGTCTTTGGCGTCCCAGATCGGTTTACCATTTGAATAGCATTTCAGTCTCCAAAGTGATCTCTTGTACACTTTCCATTTTGATATAGGCAGAGTAGGAATCCATCTATTTTTTTTTAAAGACAGAAGTAGAGGAGGTGAAAAGACTGGCCAAAGTCACCACCTTACAGAGGCAGAGCTCAGCCCTCCTGCCTTGTTAGATCATACCCACCACGTGGTCTCCCTCCCTACCTCAATACTAATCTGGTCTTCTAGGGCACCCTGTGCCTCCTTCCCCCGCAGAGACATTGTTCTCACTCAAACGTTTTTTTGGGGGATGAGTCGTTCATTAATTCAACAATTATTTATTGCAGCCTTTCTATATGCCAAGCACTGTTTTAGGTGCTAGGGTTGTATCAGTGAACAAGAGAAGATCTTTGCCCTTGTGGAGCTATCATTCCAGTAGGGTTGGGGAGACAGACAAATTTTTAGTAAATAAATAATTTCAGAACGAAATGTTCTATGAGGGAAATAAAGCAGTCTCTGCCTCTATCTCCCTTCTGAAGTTGCAGTCTGTTCTCCACCTATGAAGTCTTCCATTACAAAAAGGCTCTCATGGTACAGTACTTTTGCCAGTGAGCTCAGCGTCCCGAGACTGGGAGCTTTCCACCTGCACCACAGTTTACCTGCTGATTGTCTGCAGCGGTATTCTTCATGCCTGGAAATGAACAACTGCAGTGATCCTCTCTGGGCTCTTTGCCTGCCACAAGGCTAGCTGGGAAGATTAGCTTTCCTCCTCCTACTGCAGCAGGAAAGCGGCTTTTACCTGTCAGTACCTCCCCTATCACCACAGACCCAAGTGTCAGATCTGCTTTTCCTTCCCTCCCTCTTTTTGCTTTCCTATGGAAAACAGTCCTTAGAGGAGGTGGGTTTTTTCCTTCCTAGGGCTTCTAGAGAATTACTAGAAGAGAATTACTGTTGGCACAAGTCAAGAAAGCCTCCTCATATATCACTGCATTTATGGGGGCACTGTTGACCTACCTACTCCCAATGGCTTAGCATACGAACATCTCAACCTAAAAAGGAAGCTTAGAGAATAATTGTTTGGCTTAATAAAAAGATCTTTAACCTAACAAAAGGATTCACCTCAGGCCTCTTTTAGCCAGATCTCCTGGTTATTGATTCTCAAGGTCCTTGACAAAGTTTTAACTGGTCTGTGGTAAAATGTGGAAAATTCAGGTCATTGAAATGAACTTTTCTAAAATTTAGTTCAATATATTAAATTAAAGGATGTATACAATTTAAAACAGTGTTTTTCAAACTATAGGGGACAACTTGTGAATTGGGACCAATGTTTTTTAAAGAAATAATAGAAACTGTCATGCATCACATATAGTAAGGGTAAATATTTTGTTAGATTTTTGTTCCAGTTTGTGGATGTTTGTGTGTTGGAACATGATATAAAATGTATAATTTTTCTAAAAAGTTTGAAAAACACTGTTTTTAATGAGTATCTTTTATTCTGAAATTCTGTCCTTCATTTTTTGGGTATTAAACTGTTCTTTCTTTTTTGAAATATATATATTTTTAAAAAGGCTTTTTAAAGTCCCTGCTTACCTGAATAAAACAGCAACAACCTTATGTCATTCCCCACCCTCCACCTTCTTTTTTCCTTACTGGTCCCTGTACTCCAACAGTTTGAAAATTTTTGCTATAGTGGATTTAAACATGATTTGACATGCTGGCAGTATAAATTGATATAATGTTTTTGGGAAACATTGAGCCATACAAAGAGCCATAAAAATATTCATAAGATTTGATTCATTAATTCCCTTTATGAAAATTTATCCTTAGGAAAGATCCTAAATGTAAAAAATGTATAAGTGTATTATAGCTTCAAGCATATAATAAAGAAAAATTAAAAACAACTTAAATGTTCAACAATAAGTAACTGGTTAAGTAAACCAATAAATAACTTATCCACTTATTCAACAATTTAAAGTGATAGTCATAATAATATGAGAAGAATAGCTTTATAATATTAAAATTATAAGTAAGGTAACCACCCACATAGCGCTGCCAAGTGCTAGGTGGTGTGCTAAGTGCCTTTCCTGTATTAACTCTTTCAGTTCTTACAATAATCCTATGAAGTAAGTCCTATTATTATCCTCTTTTACAGATGAGAAAACTGAGCACATCATTTTCCAACAACTCCTTGGATGTCCTACAGTTCAATTTAATTCTGACACTAACTACCCAGAGTGAACACAGACCCCACAAGTTAAGAGCTCAGTCTTACGAGGCTGCTCCCACTTTTGATAGACCTCAGCCACATGTGGGGTCTTGGCCAAACGCACTTCCACCTGGCCAACTACAAATTAAGGTTTCATAATTTGCTAGAATGACTCATAGAACTCAGGAAAGCATGTACTTATGATTGTGGTTTTATTATAAAGGATACCACTTGGGAACAGCTGAATGGAAGAGATGCATAGGACAAAGTATGGGGTTAAGGTGGTGCAGAGCTTCCATACCCTTCTGGGGCACCACCCTGCTAGCACACCTGCTTGTTCACCAACTCAAAAGCTGCCTGAGCTTAGCTGTTTCTGGGTTTTCTTACGGGATTTCATTACTTAGGCATGATTAAACCACTGGCCATGTGACTAAACTCAATCTCTAGTTCCCCTCCCCTCCCTGGAAGTGGGGGTGCTACTGACAGTTAAGCCCTCAAATCAAGACCTTGGTCTTTCTCACCATGAGTCACCTCATTAGCATAAATTCTGATATGGTTGACAAGGGTTCGTTATTAATATATACTAACAGATACTCCTATCACTCAGGAAATTTTAAGGGTTTCAGGAGCTCTGTGCTAGGAACCAGGGGCAATGATCAATATATTTTTTATACCACACTGAGGCAGAGATATCTTGCCTAAGATAACACAGTATATGATAGAGCTGAGATTGAGAATTTTAAATATTGATATGTATTAACTTACACTGGAAGGAAATACCCCAAAATGCTTAAAGAAGTTAGAAAATGGGATAGGATTATAAGTTTATACATACAACATCGTAGGAAATCTACCCTTATCTACAACTTGGAGTGGAAATGGTACCTTATATGACAATCCAAAAGTCATCAGATATTAGAGCTGAAGAACCTTTTTTTATAGATGAGAAACTATGATCCACAGTATGAGATTTGCCCCATATCATGTAGTTGATGACAGAACTAAGGCTAGAATCCAGTTCTCTTTTGTTTTTGTCTGTCTCATTTTTGTAGAGATCAGCTAGATGTTCTTCTGGTCTATGTTTATGTAAATTAGATGTGGGCACAGATGGTAGCTTTCATATCTGTTTGGGATCCTGCCCTTTACCCAGACTTTCTGATTCTCTATAGAAATCCTTAGCCTCTCCCCACAATGAGCCTCAAGTCTTGGCTTGGATGAGGGTACCTCTGGGATGAAAGGCCCAAAAATAGAACTCTCCTAGCTGCCTCCCTGATCTAACATTGGCCTCCAAGAGGGGAAGAAGATGAAATAAGGGTATAATCTTTCCTTGGCAGCCCCTTTTCCCAAGTTACCTCAGTTACCAGAAAAAATTTCTCCATTACAGGGCTCTGTGGACTGCCCCACTCTGGAGTTTGAGTATGGAGATGCAGATGGGCACGCAGCAGAATTGTCAGGTATGAGGTAGTTGGATCAGCAGTTAGTGGAGGAATGGTCAGGAGGAGAGGGAAGGGGCCTGTGATCTCGCCTGGCAGCTTGTCTGTTCTTAGCAAGTGGCTATTAAAACAAAGACTGTTTTCCACATCCTTTTTCTCTCCACCCTCCAATGGTAAATATCTCTTTGTTTGCTTTCACATTTCCTTCTGTGGACTCTTCTTGGCTGTGGTATTCATTGTTCTTCCATTCTATTCTATCACTCTTTCCTGATCACCCTTCTTTATTCTCTTTTGGTGCACTCTCAAATCAGTTTTTTCTCCATCTTCTCCCTATTTCTCTCTTTCTCTTACTGTCATCCATATCTTTGCTTGGCCCCTTCTTTCTGCCACCCTCTCTCAGTCTCATTCCATCTCTCTCTCCTTTGTCTCCTCTACCTCCATCTTTCCCCCTCCTCTAACACCTGCCCCTTATTAAAATCTCAGCAATGTCTGAGGAAAAACTCTATAGACAACTGGCCAGCCAAGCAAGGCTGGATGGATGTGTCACCTGCATCCATTAGAGTGGAGTTCTGCTTGGATGTTTCTGAGATGGGCTTAAGTAATTCTATTTTTCTTTCAGGGCTGGGCTGCTTCTCTGTGTCTGGCTTTTTGGCTTAGGGTAAACGTGATCTCCTCATTGTAAGGGCCTCCGTGTTACATGTGCTACGAATGCCAGTTATTAATAAATGAGCTTTGGGTGGAGATGGTGTGAAAGTTAAATATTCTGTCACATGGAAGTGTCACTTTGAGACATACTTTTTCAGAGAAAAGAGAAAAACATTTTAAAAGAAGTTCTTGTGAATAAGCACAAGTGAATAAATTTTGTGATGAGTGACAGAAATAGAGAGCTAAGTTTAATAACCAAAAAAGAATTAGATCCCAGAATATGAAAATATATATATATATATTTAGAGAGAGAGATAGAGAAAGAGAGAGAAGAGGATGAGATGAACAATCCAATAGAGAAGTGGGCAAAGAATATGAATAGGAATTCATAGAAGGGAAAACCAAGTGGTCATTAAATGTATGAAAAGATATTGAACTTCATTAGTAAGTGGGGAAAAGCAAATTAAAAGAATAACATATTATTTCACAATCATCAGATTGCAAAATTTAAAAGCCTGGGGTTGGTGAGGGTACAGAGAAATGAATACTTTTATACACTACTAGGCATGGGGGAGCAGAGTGTAAAATTGGAAAGCCGTTTGGTCATATCTAAAGTTGAAGATGTATACATATTGTGACCCAGCAATTCTATTCCTAGATGTTATGCTCAAAAGAAACTTATACTTGGGCACAAGAAAATATACAAAGATGTTTATTGCAGGCTTGTTTATCATTGTGAAAAATTGAAAACAAAATAAATGCCCATCAGTAAGGGAATGGATAGCA
The DNA here is from genome assembly GCA_963575035.1 of Avahi laniger. NCBI lineage: Eukaryota > Metazoa > Chordata > Mammalia > Primates > Indriidae > Avahi > Avahi laniger. The sequence goes on along the minus strand of CAUYSK010072403.1, from coordinate 2,641 downwards.
TATTAGTCCGGTAGGCTACTGTATAACCATTAAAATAATCTATATCAATGTGCTTCAATATCAATAAATGTTAAAATCAAAGTTGAGGAAAGGAAGCAGTGACCAAGGAATTTATACTGCTTTGATAAAAATTTTTAAAACAAAACAATATCATATATTGTTTACAGGCATATACATATGTAGTAAAAGTATAAAAATAGACATGTGAAGGATACATACCAATTTCATTATAGGGGATAGCTCTAGAAAAGGGAATAAAAATAGACTATGGAACAGTCTGAAGCAGATATGACAAATGCTAACATTTGTATAATCTGAGTTGAAGAAACACAAGTGTCTTAAATGTACTATTCCATACTTACCTGTATATGAAAATTCATAATCTAAAATTTAAAAATAAAAAGAACAAAACCAAAGTCAGTACCTCAAAGCCTTGCTCACTTTTCTGACTGGGTTTGTGGTACCTCTTAAAAATATATATACACACATTCTCCACTAACGACTAAAGAATTTAAGATTCAGAGATGGGATTTGTTTCTGGTCATTCCCAAATTCTGGAACTCAGGACTCAAAAGCCCTGGCTCCCAGACAAGGTGTTTCTCAACCATTAGACATCTGGCTGGAACACGTGAATTTCTCTTGCTTTGAGAATTATCTGTGACCTAGTTAAATTTCCAGTAAGGGGTTCAGGTGTGGAAAGGAGATTTTGAGGAAATCTTTTCTGTCACCTATTGACTTTTCTATTTCAATTCATCTTTTGTAACATCAGGGTGCAGATAAAATGTTCTGGGATGGTGGTGGTGTAGGAAACGACATTTTTATTTCTCATAGGCTTTTTGCATTTTGTATTGAGAGGCTGCGTTCAGCAAAGTTAGCTTTACCTGGGCACAGGCAGCCCTTTGGCAACTATAACTGTTCTCTACATGGTTTTATGCAGCCTCTGCTATGGACAGGAACCTAAACTTATACACCCTTTGAGTAAACTCAGCAGGGAGAGAATGAACTGGCTCCAACCCTGAAGAGCCATCTAACACTTACTTTTCAGCCTTTGCCCTGGCTTCCTGAACAACACAAGGATCTTGCCTCAGGAGTTTTGTTTCTCTCCTCTCCCCTAGACATAGGATAGTCCCAGTCTAGACTGACAAACCAGAAGAAGTTGCAGCCCTGAGAAACAGGAGTTGATGACATTAAGCTCTCTGTGCTCCAGCCCTCCTCTTGGCCCTCACTGAATGTTGAAGGCTGCCTTCTCTGCTGCAGCAGCCAGCTGGCAGGAGGAGGACAGGTTTGATGGTTTAATCACCCAGGGACACAAGTGGCTATTTTTAACTGCTCTGAAAGGGAGGAAGCTGGCTTTGGATTGAATTGGACACAGGAATGTGTTGGAAGCTTCAGCTCTTTCATGCCACCCTCTCTACCCCAATCCCCTTCTTTAAGGATCTCCTGAATGTGACTGTTATGTCTTTCCTGCTGCAGAATTGTATAGCTACACTGAGAACCTGGAATTCACCAATAACAGGAGGTGCTTTGAAGAAGATTTCAAGACTCAAGGTGATCCCAGATCTTTACTCATAGAATCCTTCTTTTTCTCTCCCTTGATATCCCAGCCTGACCTAGTAAAGGGCTAAAACAAAGTATGATCCTTTATCCCCTCCATAACCATATACCCTTCTCTTCTTGCATATGGGATACAGGGTTCTCTGTATCTCGAGTGGAGAGGCCGTGGGAAGCAAAAGAAGCCTGAGCTGGGTTCCTTTCCCTGGTGTAAAGAGACAGGAAAGCAGAGAGATGGTGAGGTGAGGCTGGGCTGGTGCCCTGCTGCCTAACAGAACCCTTGACCTTAACGTTCAACCCCTGCCTCCAACTCTGCCCACTCTCAATAGTAATTTTATGTGCCCACACCACGACATTCTCAGACCTTCATTTCCTTTCTTGTTCTGTGGCAATTCAATTTGCAATTCAACAAATGTGTGGTGAGTATCTTCCGTGTCAGAGATGCAGGAGGCAGGGGTGAAAAACAGCTTCTACAAAGAGGTTATAGTCTGGGAGCAGAGGGGAGATGTGTGCATCATGAAACTAGCTGAGACCAAAAGGAAAATACTAAGTATAGTGGAAAAGTAAAAAAGTGTCTTGGCAGCAGAGCTTTTGGCTGTAGCATTAGTGGGAAAGAGGTTATTTTGTATTGGGCTTACAAGGATGACTAGGAATTGGATATGCAGAGAGACAGGACAATATAGGCTGTATGTGGAAGAAAAAGGGGATGTTGAAGATGAGACTATAGAGTGGGTTCAAGCCAGAACATTTTTGGTCCTTTAGTTTTCCATCCCTTGTTCTTTTTTTTTTTTTTTTTTTTTTTTTAGAAAGAGTCTCACTATTATGCCCTGAGTGCCGTGGCATCAGCCTAGGTCAAAGCAACCTCTAAGTCCTGGGCTCAATCGATCCTCCGGCCTCAGCCTCCCGAGTAGCTGGGACTACAGGCATGCGCCACCATGCCCGGCTCATGTTTTCTATATATTTTTAGTTGTCCAATTAATTTCTTTCTATTTTTAGTAGAGACAGGGTCTCACTCTTGCTCAGGCTGATTTTGAACTCCTGAGCTCAAACAATCTGCCCACCTCGGCCTTCCAGAGAGCTGGGATTACAG
>CAUYSK010072401.1:0-10795 GCA_963575035.1 Avahi laniger | reverse complement strand
TGCTCTTTTGGGTAGATGCCTAATAGTGCTATTGCTGGATCGAATGGTATTTCTATTTTTAGCTCTTTGAGGTATCTCCAAACTCTTTTCCACAGAGGTTACACTAATTTGCAGTCCCACCAGCAGTGTAAGAGTGTTCCTATCGCTCCGCCGCCTCGGCAGCATTTGTTGTTTTGGGATTTTTTGATAGAGGCCAATCTCACTGGGGTTAGGTGATATCTCATTGTGGTTTTGATTTGCATTTTTCTAACGATTAGAGATGTTGAGCATTTTTTTATATGTTTGCTGGCCATTATTCTGTCTTCTTTTTAAAATCTTCTGTTCAAACCCTATCAAAAAGTGGGCAAAGGACATGAACAGAAATTTTTCAAAAGAAGACAGAATAATGGCCAAAAAACATGAAAAAATGCTCAACATCTCTAATCATCAGGGAAATGCAAATCAAAACCACAATGAGATATCACTTAACTCCAGTGAGACTGGCCTTTATCAAAAAGTCCCAAAACAATAAATGTTGGCGTGGATGCGGAGAGATAGGAACACTCGCACACTGCTGGTGGGACTGCAAATTAGTGCAATCTCTGTGGAAAGCAATATGGAGATAGCTTAAAGAGATACAAGTAGAAGTACCATTCGATCCAGCAATCCCATTACTGGGCATCTACCCAAAAGAACAAAAATTGCTCTATGAAAAAGACACCTGCACCCGAATGTTTATAGCAGCACAATTCACAATTGCAAAGATGTGGAAACAACCCAAGTGTCCATCAATACATGAGTAGATTAATAAAATGTGGTATATGTACACCATGTAATACTATTCAGCTTTCAGAAACAATGGTGATATAGCACCTCTTGTATACTCCTGGATACAGCTGGAACACATTCTACTAAGTGAAGTATTCCAAGAATAGAAAAACAAGCACCATATGTACTCACCATCAAATTGTATTAACGGATCAACATGTAAGTGCACATATAAGAATAACGTTTATTGGATGTGCGGCAGGGGAGAAGGAGGAGGGGGGAGGAGGGGGCAGGTATATGCATACACAAAGAGCGCGATGCGCACCATCCTGGGGATGGACAGTCTTGAAGCTTGGACTTGGGGGAGGGAGGGGAGGCAAGGGCAACGTACGTAACCTAAACATCTGTACCCCCATAATATGCTGAAATAAAAAAAAATGAGCAAAAAACCAGAGAGTAGGAACTCATAGCCAAATGACAGAAATTAGCATTACACACATCCCTGCTACAAGATGAGAGCAGTATGGTAAATTAGTGACTGCAAAAACCAAATGAATGAAAGAATGAATGAATGCCTGCATATATACACACATACTCTCCTTGGTCTGAGAAGGAACAAACTGGGAAGAGCAGGGACGTAGATAGGATATTCAGAAAATTATCTTTAACCGTGAAACCAGCTCTACTAGAAGCAGCTTGGTTACTTTGATGATTGAAGCACTGCGCAAACCAACCCCAGACAAGGCAGTGCCTGGCGGTGCCGCGTCTCCATACTTGTCGAGTGAGTTTAATGGCAGCCACACAACAGCCAGATAGCCAACCAGAGGGTAGAAGAGGGCTGAAATAGGCTTTATTCCAATCTCCTTATTTTACATATGGGGAATTGAAGCCCAGAGGAAAGAAGAGACATACTTCAGGAAATATTCCCAGTTACTTGGGTCTAGAACTCAAGTCTCCACACCTCTTGAGTCATTGGAAGAGGAAATTCCTCCCTCAAAGTGAAAGCAATATGGTAAATTAGCAAAAAAAAAAAAAATTAGAAATTATGAAGAGCTTGCTTGTGGGGAAACATGGAGTTTGGGAAATAAGATGCTTTAGAAGCTATTTTTTTCCTTCCAAGAAGAACTGTCCACAGCAGTTTTTTTGTCCACCTACAACTATCTGGATCATTATAATACAATAATTAATGAGGAAGATACCAAATCATACCTGCGAGGCTGTTAGAACAGTCACTCTGAAATGGCGGTTTTCATTATTGTTTTTATAACCTCATAGAAAAGACAGGCATGTCTTCATTTTAACACAGAGCTGGAGGGCTCAGACCCAAAACCAATTCCAGCTTCACCACGAAGGATGGGGAAGTTACTTTACCCCTCCCCGTATTCAATTTCCTTAACTATAAAATGAAAACAACCATATCTACATAGTATAGATTATTTCTGATGATTAAATTAACTGTTGCACAAGGGCCAGGCACACAATAGGTACTTGTTAAACATTAGTTCTCCCTTCCATTTACCTTCTCTGCAAATTATTCGGAATGTATAATCAGAGCCTGAGGAAACTACCACCACCTGGTGTACGGGGCTCAAAACTGCACAGGCAATAGCAAAGGTGAAAATACAACCTCAGCTGAGGAAAGTGCAAAATGGAAGTACACAAAGAACAAAAACATCACACATAGAATCCATCAATTACATGTGAGATAAAGGACATTGGAGATTCCGGGATGATGGATAGATTTCATCCAGGCAAACTTCCTGGAAGGGGTACATCTTATTTTGAAAAGTAAAGGGGAAAAAGGGGATGTGGACTAATAGGAAAGAAGGAAGGAATTTTTCTGTGCAAAGTTGGTTAAAAAAGAAATCTTGGAATGAAAAGAAGGTTTTGTTGGCAAATAGTGTCAACTGGAGCCTTGAGCACAGCCCTGCCTGCGAAGCCTTTAGGCCCTTTGGCCACGGAAGAACCAGAAGGGGAGGCATGGATGGCTGGGTGTGAGTCACCCCCACTGCAAGGCTGGGACAGCCAGGTGGTAGTATTCAAAGCACAGCATCTCTAACGTGTGATGTCAGTCCTGTGTCCAGGACTTGCTTTAGTGGACGGACAGCTTTGGAGGCAGCCAGGTAGGCCCATTCCCCTGCTGAGCCCCAGAAAGTGTAGAAACATGTTGCTCCGGAGACATAGGGGCCATCGGCAGAGGGAGCTCCTTGAAGATAGCATCCTGTCTGGCCCACCTTGGTGTTCCCCACAATACCTAACTCAGAGCCCAGAACCTGGAAGAAGCTCCATACATTGCCTTTAAGTCAACTTTTCCAGTCGATGGGGATAAGAGGTCGCATTATGCAGCAAAGTTCCTAACCCTGCTTTCCACTCTGCACACTTTCTCCGCATTCTGCAATGCGCCATGCCCTCTTTTTCTTCCAGATTTTTAAAGATGCTTTCCTTCTGCCTTGAAAAATACTTCAAGTATCCCAGTCGAGATGCGCAATCTTCCAAAAAGCCTTCTTTGACCCCCTGTAGCATCCAATAATTCCCTTAAAGTCCTAGCATGTATTGTCAAATCATATCATGATTTCTTGTCCTCTCACCTGTGTCTAGGTTGCTCTAAGTTCCATGAAGACAGAAAAAATGTTTCTTTCATTGGTGACTGTTTCCCAAAGACCTAGTATAGTGCCTGGCATATTAAAGGTCCACGGTAAAGATTTAAGTTGAAGTTAGCGGTATGTCCAAAAACCGTCATTTAAGTGGTTCTGAGTAGCCTAGAAATGAAGGAACCCAGAAAGAAAAGGGGCCCCCTAGAAGTGTCCATAGCAGCTTCCCCAAAGCTTGTCTCTGACATTTCTTTGGTCCCAGCCACTGCTGTTGATACAGATTATTTCTGATGATTAAATTAGCTATTGTACAAAGTCCTGGCACACAATAGATAGGTACTTGATTAAAGATTAATTCTCCCTTTCCATTTTTCTCCTCTGAAAATTATCCAGAATGTATAATCAGAGCATGAGGAAACTGCCTACCTTAGTGGGGCTAACTTTGGCCAGTATATCTCCACCTGCTCTGGGATTATGGGGATCCAAGATACCGCACAGCCTACATCTCCCTGTGAGCATGTTTCCATGTGCTGAGCAGCCTTGGCAGCTGAACTAGGTGTGGTGCTTCAATCACAAGGCTGGTCAAGATTGATCAAGGCCATGCACAACTGTCTCATAGAATGCATGTCTTGAAATGAGGGAAGAGCTCACCCTGGTTCTCTAACTCCAACAAAAAGCAGACAAAACCATGAAGGGCTCAGGCAGGAAGGACTAACCCTAGTAGGACCTGGACAGTCACAATGGGCACTTCCATATGTTCCAGGTGATGTTAGGTTTAAAGGAACATCCAGGATAGTCCAGAAGAGGGAAAGAAGACACCTGGGCAGCTTTTGGAGGGAAGGAGAGATGAGTACCCAAAAACAGGCGACCAGGCACTATCAGCCAACTACTTGCACATGGCCCCAGGCGTTTCTAGCACCGGCTGCCGAAGTAACTACCTCCTCCCTCACTCAGCAGCTCCTTTCATCGTCACTACCCAGTGGCAGCAGCATAATATCCCCCACGGCAGAAGGCCAGCAAATGGTGGTGCCCTAGAAACATACTGAATACAGGCGCTTTCCTCTGATCTCACCCCCTTCTCTCTCCTGTCAGCATCATGAAGAAACTAATTCTGTCTCCCCAAATATAGAGAGTGCATGATGGTGCCTCTGAGAGGGAAGAGTCTATTCCAAGGTGCATGACAGGTGTCACAGGCATGTGGCATCTCCCAGCAGCACACTTTAAAATCCACCTTGTTTCTGTGTAACAGCAGTAATATTTTTCTCTCCTTAAATTCAGCTCCATTATTTAATAATGTGAACTCACTCATCATACATTTCCCCTTAGGGTATAGCCTTCCCTTCAGATACATCTGGTCTAGGTGGCTCATTTCTGCCAGGAGACTTCCAAAATGTTAGATCACTTACCCTTTGCAGGCACCAATGGTATCATTATGCAGTTCTGCAGCTTATTATACCCAGACATCCATAGGTGGTGGCCAGACTATTACAATAAATGGATTTGGCAAGCACTGGCTGCCATAACAGAGTTCAGTCCTCTTGAATTCTTCATCCCAATACTCCCATCCCTTGCAATACCCAGGCCCCTAATGCCAGATGTTGCCTTCAAAAGTAGACCATGGCTTTGCCTGGGCTCGGCCTCATAGACTGCTTATGACATAATTACTCTTGCCCTGTGACCATGGGTCTAGCCAAGCCTGACCCTCACTCTATCTATTCGCCCTGAGTCATTTATCAACAGGGTGGCCAATTCCTCATGTCTGGGTAAGCATGGGAGGTATTTCATCAAGATATTTGACACCTTCCTTTGAAGGGTGAACAACAGAACATATGAATGCCTCTGATTAACATCTAAAGGCAGCATGGCCTCCCTGAAATTGCCCCTCCATGGAGCAGCTCTCAGTAAATCCACTGTAGGGACCTCTACCATTTCAACTCATTTATCAGCAATTCCATCTGCTTCAATTTGGGGCGCTCCATGTGTCTGTGGGTCCATCGGGTCTGCCTGGGGCTGCTCCCTCAAGAGTTTCTGGCCTCCGGGCAAGTCCTAATCCACAGCTGTCATCTTTCCCAGTGATAGAGCTGGGGCAGCTGTTGCTTCTTCCTTGACAGTGTAGTGGGTGCCAGCAAGCCTAAGGGGCCCACCATCTAATTTCCACGCTTGGAGCTAAATATGTGTGTGCATGATCTTTCCTTGAAACTGCAGGAGGGGACTATGCTCCTCTACCTTTTACACCAAATTGATTTAATGTCTTCTTAAGGAGTGGGGAGCTCATCTCTGCTTCCATTCAACTTCAAAGGCCAGTGGTCTCATTAACCTAATTGCCTGACTTTAAGTAACTTTCTTAAATTACCAATTAATGGATGGACATTTCTGTCTGAACAAGGCATTTGAAAGCATTCCCACTGAAAAGAAATTGCTTTCAACCATGACAGATGAGTGTCTCCTTTTAGAGAATTATTATATTCATAATAATTATAGTAAATAGGCTTCGAAGCCCTGAGAAATTTATAAAAGCAAGGTACAAATGACAAATTTATATGGAACAAACTGTGGAATCCTTTGTCAGTGATGGCATTTTGAAAAGTTTGTCATTCAACCAAGGTACACTAAATTATAAAGGCAATTAAATGTCAGGCCTGTAGAACATTTGTCCTTGGTAAAAAAAAAAAAAAAAACTCCCTCAGGAAAAAGAACACTGAAACAATCGGTAGCCCCAGTTGGCTACATTAAAGCTAATAAAATTACTGATGATAAATTCCTTGTCGATGAGGGCCCCTGCTGTGCTGCTTCTGCGGGCTTTAGTCACAGTGAAGGCAGGAGATTGAATTATCGGCTGGATTCCTTTTATTGGTTTGAGCTTTCGGAGGGTGGTTATATGGGAGATTCTTTTTATGTTTTGCTTTTTTTCCCCTTCATGAAGCAGCTGGTTTTGTCTTTAGTTTCAAATGTCAATAAAAAAAATATCAGGGCAATCATTAGAAGGCAGGAATTTGGATATGGGTGCTTCCCAGAACACCTGATGTCTATCCCAGCCGGTGAGCCAGGAAGGGCCTCTCAAGTCTCCACTGGGAGAGAGAGGGGGAGGGGAGATAAAGGGGCCAACTGAGGGCTGCAGGCACAGCCCATAGGTGGGCCCTGCAAGAGGAAGGGAGGGGGCCCCTGCAGGACGTGGCGGAGAGGAAGGAAAGCTGTGAAATGAGTGGGCTGGGGCTGCAGCCCCTCGAGCTCACTCACCATACTGAGGCCAGACCCCTGTCCCTTGCTGGTCCAAGCTCGGTTTCAAATTTCTGTATGGAGATGGCAGCTATGGTATGCAAGGTATCACAATTCCACTGTAAGTCTTGAGAACAGCATGGGGTTCCTGAAGACTAGATATGCAGCCTAAGTTCCTGAGGACAGAACCTCTTGACAAAGAGAGAGGGCTGGTACTGATTTCAGAGTGTAGTTTCCTGAAAGCCTGGGCTCCTGTTACTGTTCAGTCCCTTTAATGTCAACCAAATAAACAGCCTTTGTCCACCACAGACTAGGGCACTGGGGATAACAAAGAGAGATCCAAACCCTGGACCGAAACTCTGCCTCAAATCTCTGACTCTCTCCTCTTACCTGGAAGGGCCAGATCCAAGACTCCATGAAAACTCCGGAGTATGTGTCTGTGTGCTGAGCAGCCAACTCTAGCAAAAGATGCTCCTCTGAGAAACACGGCCCAGAGACCAGGACTGCAGTCAGGCTCACAAGTCGACAGTGGTCTGGTATTCATGCCCACCTGCATGCTGGTTTTCCTCCAGATCCATTCACTGCTCTAGTCTGCCTTGCGCTATACCCAGGAGTTGACTTCAGTGGATTTCATCTTCTGCTTCAACTGATGGGATGCACTGGCAGGAGATTGGAGGTAGTGGGGTGAGGAAGGGAAGATCAGAGTGTCTCTTCCTCCTGCTCCCTCCCTACAGGGACAAGGAATACCATTATGACAGTTGCTCTGCCCTCTACCCACAGCCGCAAGTGAGTACCTTCTCTGCCCCAGATCCAGGCTTCAGCAGCAACGTTCCTAGTATGGGAGGCTGAATAATGGCCCCCAAAGATAACCAGCTCCTGATCCACAAAGATGTGGCCTAATATGGCAAAAGGGACTTGGCAGATGTGATTAGGTTAAGGAGTTTGAGCTGGGAGATTATCCTAGATTGTCTGGATGGACACTAAATGCAACCACGATATGCTTATAAGAGGAAGGCAGAGGGAAATTTGATGCAGAAGAGAAGTCTGTGAGACCAGAGAAGCAGAGACTGGAGTAACTGAAACACATGCTAAGGAACGCTGGCAGCAACCAGAAGCTGAAACAGGCAAGGGACATATTCTCCACCTGGTGCCCCGAAAAGGAACCAGCCCTGCTAACACCTTGACATTAGTCCAGGGAAATTCATCTTGAACTTCTGGCCTGCTGAACTGTAAGAGAATACGTTTCTGTAATTTTTTTCTCACGAAGTGTATGTTAATTTGCTACAGCAGCCTAGGAAACTAATACATCTCCCCAGCCTCCTGTTGCTAGTGGCAACATCACTTGTTGGTTACCACTTCTCTGTAAATAGTCTTTCAAGAAAAAGTCTTTTTACAAAAATCCCCACTGAGTGTGGCTTCTGCTTTCTGCCAGAATCCTATCTGATATATTCTGTTTCATTCCAAAAAGAACTTAAGATAGTATATTTTTTAAATGCTACAATAAAATTTTTGCTTAATGTGAAAATTTGGGAGAAAAAGAAAATAAGGATAAAAGAAATATGAAGCCAAGACTAATATTAGTATCCAAAATTCATGCCATATAGACCTGAATACTTTTCAAGAATCAGCCTGTAGATTCTACTCTAAGCTCCCCAGTAGCCAATACAAAAAGAACAAGCATAATCTGTCCTAGTTTACCATTTCCTAAACTATCCTGATAATAGGAATTACCTGAATCCTTGCTAGACATACAAATATCCAGCCATCAACTCATCCAAGGCCTGTCAAATCAGAATCTAGTAGGGAAGCAGTAAAAATTTGCATTCTAACAAATATCTGAGATGAATTAGACAAATCACAGAACTCATGAGATAAGAACACAACATGGGGATTGTTCAGAAGAGGAGCAATGTTAATAATATGAAAAAAGCCATCCTCTGAAGGCTGGAAAGATATCTCCAATCATACACTCTCCTAGCAGTGGTCAAGCACTGTCTTCAGTGCTCGTACAGCATACAGCTTTGTTAGTAAGGTGGCAAAAGGAGTGATCTACTCACGAGTAATAAAATCCCAGCGTAACTGTGCCCTAAATGAAAGTACGTACTGTAACCAATTCCTACATTATCTCTTCAGTTTCCATTACCTGTTCCCCTTTCCAAATAACCTCACAATGTCCATTCAGGGATTCCTTTGGTCAGGGGTAAAGTGGCAACCAAGGCTAATGCTATCGGAGTGTTCTAGTCCCCTGACCCTAACGGCTGGAGCAAAAAGGGGTATGTGAACGACACCAATCCAATCGGGTCATTTCCTGATGATTCTGGGTTATAGTCAGCTTATTATTCTAGAGGGTATAGTACCTACCTTGATACCTAAAGGAAGGCCAGACTGAGCATTAAAAAAAAAGTGAATACAGAACAAATTGCAGGGGTGAGAACCCCACAGAAAATAGAGCCAGATCCCCGATTCAGCCATGCATGAAACTCGTTCCATCACTTCACTTCCTCAATCATGAGAAGCAATAAATTTACTTTATTGGCTCTACCATCTTAAGTAGGTTTTACTTTTGCTTGCATCTATTATTACAAGCATGCTATGCAGTATGCCTGTTGTATTTATCTAGTTTTCTCCATTGGAAATCCACCCATAGGAAAAGTTATAAAAAATGAAATCCGCAGAGAGGGATAAACTATCAAAAAGAAGGATTTGATTATTTTTAGTGACTGCTGTTATAATAGGGAATTTTTTTTTCTCTCTTCCTGCCCACCGTACCAAAAGGATTGCTAAATGAGGAGCCTCAGTAACTTGTTCTGATGTTTGTCCAGATTGCTAACTATCACCAGGCCTTTCCGTGCAACCAGGGACAAAGCTTGAACTTATTTTCTTTATCTGCTATTGTACTATCAACCTTTCAAACATTTCTCAGAAAACATAATTTCAAAGACATGGTGACCTAACTCACCAGCCGTCATTTACTCCCTAGACCCAGAATCAGCATTCACTTGGGGAACCCAAGGATGCTTCCACTGTTTGGCCAGGAGGGGGCTGTTAGGGTCTCTAGGGAGATAGAGATAAAGATGGAGAACTCAATGAAAATGGTATATTCAATGGAACTTGATTACATTTTTGGGACTCTGGCTGTCTTTTTCCAACCACTTCAGCTATTTTGAATGACTGACATTGATTTCTGAGCTGGAATGATTAATATTTACTTAGTCAAATAGTTCTGATCTAAAGCGTAGAGTCTGATCCACATAAACACAAAAATATTACTGATGGGAGGGAGTTATTTAATGGCTATAGTCTCACTTTTGCAAAATGAAGAAGTTTTTGATACTAGTTGTACAACAATGCAATCAGTACTTAATGATACTGAGCTGTAAATTTACCATCCTAAAAATTATTACGATGGTAAATGTTATATGATTTGCATTTTACCACTATGTACATTACACACACACAGGCACACACACACAAACATATGTGTGTGTGTATATATTACTGAAAGGAGAAGGGAATTAAATTTTATTGTCACCCAGTAAGGTTTGCACTTCAGGTAAGTAATAATTACATCTAACACGTACATAGTAGTAGTTGCAATGTGCCAATTAATGTTTCTTAAGTGCTTTTCACTTACCTAAGTTACTCCTCAGAACAACCCTGAAGGAGAAATTATTATTATTACTGCTATTATAGTTCCAGTTTACTGATAAGGAAGCTGAACCATGAGAGGCTTTGAAACTGGCCCAGAGTCATCTGGGCTGAGCTGAGACACACGCCCGTTCAGTTTCACCCCAGAGCTCACGCTCTTCACTGCCAGCTGTTCTGCCTCTTTTGAGCTCATGACTGGGATCTATGACCCCATCATGCAGAAGCAGGAACTGAAGCTCAGAGTTAAGAAAATGGTCCAAGATTATAAGGACAGCAAGTGCAAAATCCAGACACAAATTTAGCCTTCCTAGTTTCAATGCTTCAGTCAAGTGTGCAATCTAGAATGTTCCAAGGCAAGACCCTCAAACACTAGTCTTAAAAATGATAGGGGCTGGGCGCGGTGGCTCACACCTGTAATCCTAGCTCTCTGGGAGGCCGAGGCCGGTGGATCCTTTGAGCTCAGGAGTTCGAAACCAGCCTGAGCAAGAGCGAGACCCCGTCTCTACTAAAAATAGAAAGAAATTAATTGGACAACTAAAAATATATAGAAATAACTAGCCGGGCATGGTGGCGCATGCCTGTAGTCCCAGCTA